>BROG01000175.1:0-220000 GCA_030159075.1 Atrina japonica
TCAAGTTTTATCTCCATTGAAACTACCGATTGACACTGTTGATTTAGTTGATTATCATAAATTTTCATACTGGGTTGACTTGATCCAGGATTTTACCACGAATTGAAAGAAAAAAGTTTTTACAGAAATTAATGAAGTTAAAAAAATGAAAACGTTTATTTTTGCAATAGAATGTTTTCGTATCTTTATCAACAATTGACTGCAAAATGTTTTTCTTTTCCAAAATGATAATTTTACAAGCAATTTAACCGATGCGATTTGATTTTGGTGTTTTCGCAATATAAATAAAGTTCGTCTCTTTTTTACACTAGAATTCCTAATTTTCAACTAATCTTTTATTTATCACCGTCTGATTTTTAATTTTTTGAATTATCTAACCTATATCCTCAGCCATTCAGATATCGAAAGTATAGTGCATTTGTGTTTTAGATATTGTTGTTATGATTACTGTTTATTTATTTATTTTTTTAATTTTTTTTTTTTAATATTTTAATATTTGTTACCTAATTTCTCATGCAGATTACTTTCATATGTCCAAAAGTAAATTTGAGTGGTATGGGGCAAGCAGACCATTGTTATTTCATTTTTTCAGTATATAAATTATACATTCAATACTGATGTTTGTACCTTAAACAAATTGTACACAAAAATATTGATGTTTGTTTCAGAGACAAATTGCACACAAAATATGGATGTTTGTATCATAGACAAATTGTATTAAAAATATTGATGTTTGTATCGTAGACAAATTGTATACAAAAATGTTTATGTTTGTTTCACAGACAATTTGTATACAAAATATGGATGTCTGTGTCATAGACAAATTGTATTAAAAATGTTTATATTTGTTTCAGAGACAAATTGTACACAAAATATGGATGTTGGTATCATAGACAAATTGTATTAAAAATATTGATGTTTGTATCGTAGACAAATTGTACACAAAAATGTTTATGTTTGTTTCAGAGACAAATTGTATACAAAATATGGATGTCTGTGTCATAGACAAATTGTATTAAAAAATACTGATGTTTGTATCATAGACAAACTCGAAATTGTACACAAAAATCTTGATCGTATAAAAAAAACGACGAAAAGATAAGCAGTAAAGACGGGATAGGCGAAAGTGAAAACAAGGAAGAATAAAAAAACAAATTTAAACTGATAGCAGCTTCCAAAACATTCTGTTGTCTATATAAAAATTTAATTTTCCGGAGATCGGGCTTCCTATGAAATGTCAAACAGATATATGACAGGTAGAGTTTGTCTTTATTATAGATATCGTTGGTTTTGTATATATAATGTTTATATTACATCGATAATATTTATAACCACTAGGTCATTGCCACTGTTGTGTACTGTATGAGTCTCGGGAGTATACATAAACCAAGTACTTGGTATTTTGGTAACAGTTGATTATTTTATACTGCAGAAAAGAACTGTTTCGAAAGCACCGTTTAAATTCTGAACTCCTCAAAAGCTCGGATAGTCATTATAATATTGCGACTCTTAAACGTAATAAAGCATATGTATAGATTATTTTTCACCTTGTTTTATACAACATTCTGTTTGGGAATTCTACATCTTTTATTATCGAAGTCAGTTAATGAAGTCTTATGTACATAAACGACCATCTTGTGCTTTGTTTTTGTTTTTTTTTTCAAACCATTGGAACAGTGTGTTATGTTTATAATAATTCTAGTATTTTCATACAGAGGATTTCATGTTGATAAGTACAATTAACTAGCAGGTAGTGGGGAAACAAAATTTAAACACTTTACAACGAATGTTCAAATGATCTAGAAATAAAGTGGTATTAGGTTTGAAATATTTTCATAATCGGGTAAAATCACCAAGCTTTCTTTCAGAAATCCTGTCAAAAGTTTTGATTTTATTGTTTTTAAATATAAAGATATGTTACCCGACCGAAACATTCAGTCTTTTGTTTTCTACATATATGTTTTATATTTTTTCTTTGATGCCCATTATAAAAATAACTAGATTCTACATCGACTGTCCTCAGTACACATAATGAGAAAGTCACGAGAGAGCCTGAATAATCCGAATATTTACCTGGGACTTCAAGATCCCATTCAGCTATTACCTGTTTTGATGTTTCCAGTCAAACTAAATACAGCTCAAGCTGATAGGAAGGGCAGTTCAAAAAGTAAAATCCAAAACAAAACCGGGAGTTTTACAATTTAACTTACCAGTACCCATTTCTCTACAAACATCTCCACTACCGTCAGCCGAAACCCAACATATTTTTCGATCAGATATTTAACAGAAAATAATATTTTCGAGGAATTCTACAATTTACAACAATGCTTTAGATTAGATGGCGCTCTTGTGGATAAATATGGAATGCGTAAGCTTAACGCCAAATGCGTGAACGCTGACACAACTGTTGTTGGAATGATCAAGTTGTTACATATGAACAAAACATTGTCTCAAGAAGTTTGATCCCCGATATACGGAATTGTTGAATTGACTGCTGAATGTTTTGAAAGCTGCTGTCAGTTTAAATTTGTCTTTTAATATGTCCTTGTATTTACTTCAGCCCCGGTTCTTTCTCTTTTGTTTTCCTGTTGTCAATTTAGATGTAATCTAGAGGAAGAATTTATTAACTTTTTACAGATAATAATGTTTCAAAAAAGCCTTATCACTCAAAGTTTATACCTTGTACATACTCTTAAAACATTCGTACGTATTTCTACGAAAGGCAAATTCTCTGAATTTTTTCATTCACTCTTTGCCCTTTCCCTTTCAATTCCTACCTGTGTTTGCTTCTGCGTTCATTTTCTGTGATTGATATTTTTTTTTCTTTCTCCGTAGTTAATCACCAGGTTTAATTTGTCAAAGACATGGTTATGATTACGGGACAAGTTTGTAATCAAATCATTAAAAGCTATTTATCCTTGAGTAGTGACAAATGTTTTACTGATTATTTTTTCGGAAAATCCCCTCACTCTACATTTTTACCTGCAAACTTTATTTCTTCGGAAGACACTGCCTATGTTTACGTATAGATGTGTAAAATTGCGATGATGGTTATCCAAGAAACTACTTAATCATTCACTTCTGAATCAGACACTTAGTTCAGTTATGGTTTTAAATACAGTCGACAATCATTACTTGTCAAAATAAATTCATTCTGACAAATGGACAAGAAGAAAATAGTTGCCCAATTTGTTCCTAAGCTCTACAAGGAAAATCGAGCTGTTCAGAACAAAGGAAAAATATATTTATTGAAGATATTGGTTCCGAGTACCTTGTAGCTGAGCCGGCCTGGCTCAGTCGGTAGCGCGCTCGACTCTTGATCGTGAGGTCGTGAGTTCGAGTCCAGCCGGCGGCAGGTTGGTTTCCTCTCTGTCGGATGAGACAGTAAAAACCGTGGTCCCGTGTCACAGCAGGTGTCGGCACGTTAAAGAACCCTCACTGCTCAATGGCCGTAAGTGCCGTGCGTAGGCCAAAATTTGAAGCCCTTCACCGGCATTTGGTGACATCTCCATATGAGTGAAATATTCTTGAGTGGGACGTTAAACAACAATAAACAAACAAACAAACAAACAACCTTGTAGCTATAAGGGCGGTACCATGAATTTCGATATGTTGAGATTCCACATTTATATATTATTATTCATTGTTTAAAGATGCACATCTCTATTAACACAAACGAAGGTAAAACAGTAATGCAAAGTCAAGCGATTTTTATAGAAACCATACATGAATGTAAGTGAAACCTAGCGGACATATGTCTTATATTAACATCAGTTACAATATAAAAACTGAATTGAAGTGTATGATTAAAAGCGAAGATTTAAATATTTCTCGGTAGTAGGTCACGGGTACATGGTAACCAGATTCTCTTCTCTACCGTTACAAACTGGCCGTCACTGAATAACTGAAAAAAAATGTTGAGTGTGGCGTATTGCACGTGAAAGATTAAAAGAAAGACAACTATTTTTTCACTAAAGGTGGTGTCCGAAAATTTAAATATCTAGTCATTGGTTATCAGGATACTTATTTTGTCCAACACCACTCTGATTCTACACATAAATACACTGGAGTTGGTATAAAAAAGATGCTGGAATTTCTGAAAGCAATATATTTTGATGTTCGGAGACGTGATCTTTCAGCAAGCTGTCTGCATTCCTGTGGGAACCGTTTGCGCCCCTTTATTGGCTGGCCTGTTTCTTTATTTATACGAAGCAGAATTCATCCAGAAACTGCCGAGCCAAAAGAAGAAAAAGTTAGCGGTTTCTTTTAATTTAATATGTAGATGTATCGACGACGATTCTACACATAAATACACTGGAGTTGGTATAAAAAAGATGCCGGAATTTCTGAAAGCAATATATTTGTGATGTTCGGAGACGTGGTCTTTCAGCAAACTGTCTGCATTCCTGTGGGAACCGTTTATGCCCCTTTATTGGCTGAAACAGACAGTTTACCGCATGTTTATTGTTAAATAATGATCCTTCATCAATTTCACTTTAAGACATTAACGCTTTCGGCAGTGGATAAAACTGGTTTTTTAAGACATCGTTTCTGTTTAAAATCCATTATGAACAGACCAATTACACAAAAAGTTTATTTTTATACATCCCAATCCAACTGTGATTAACTTCAAAAGTTGTGTAAACACCCGACAATGGACTTGACGATTTTCCCCAACTCCCGCGGAAACGAGAACTGAATATTGTAACATTCAATGTTCGAGTTACCTCCCTTTGCGATATCAATACACATCAATACAAGTGACCGTCCGCTGAAATTGAGCTGACGCTAGTTATGTAAGGCATGTGGTCACCATAAAGGGAATATGCACGGGAATCTCATTAAGGCAGGTTATGTATATCGATTAGTTGACACACACGTTAATTTGATAGTTTTCAAAATGGACAGGAACTTTCACGCGACATTTGCATAACAAGCACTTCCTACTCGATGCTATCCCCTGTGTTTTGCTTTTATTAACATACATATTTTTGAGAGTCCAATAAAAATTGATTTAGCTTCATGTTGGTACCAGCGATATGTAATTATTTCTATTTACATCGCTGTATGCTTGAAGCTCGCTAGCTGTCAATATAAATATGATGAATTGCGGAGTAATATACTGAGGCTCAACATCAATGGAATCTTATGTAGTGGAATTCCATATTTATAAATAGATCGATATCGTTTGGTTGAAACTAACTTCAAATCTTTCAAAACTTTAAAGTATTGTATAATTTCGAAAGGCAGATGTAAGTAGAATCATGTGGTATCATTTAATGATTATTCAAACTAGATTTAATTTCATTCACACCTGTAACACAATGAGGTACGGGAGGAAAATACTTTAAGTAAAAGAAAATATTAACTTGTAAATAAAAATTGATTGATAATAAAATCGGTGTGCCTTGTGATAAATCGTAACATGTACTTAATGAGAAATACGGGCTGCTAATTTAGTTACACAATGAAATTCATGTTTCGGACAAACAACTTGTCAACACATAAGCATCGAAAATAAATATCAGAATGAAGTTTCGGCAATTGTTGCAGCTGCAAGGTTAAATAGGTGAAAATCTGTCATCGTCATCCTCAGTAAACAAATTTTGATTGTAATGTTAAATAATATAATGTACTACAGTTGTACTAATTTGGATGGTGTAAAAAGGTCACGGAAGGTGAAACTTTGACAGATTTTGATATGCACAGCGCCAGTATTTCTCAGGTTCTTTGTTGATCAGAATGCGAGAGAAACTTCTAGAATTCTGGTGTTCTATGTTGTTCGGAATTGACCTTCGTATATAAGCACCAGGGTTTGAGAAGGCAAGAGAGACCAGCAGAGAGAAACCGCCATTTTAACACAAGCTACTGTCGCCTGTACGTGTTATTGATGTTACACTTGCTGTTCAATAAAATCTATGCGATCACGAGCTGTTTATTGATTCTTATTGGGTTACACACCAAAATATTTTACTTTTCTGTAAAAGTTGAATTCTTGAGTTGGACTATACTTTGCAAATGCAACCTCCATGATCTCTTCACTGCTAACAGGATAGCCCTCGATGAAAAGTCGAAGTAAATACATGTAATAACAACCCATAAAAACGAGTTTGTATTTCTAGACAAATATCTAAATAGCACATATGTATCCAACTGTGAATCCCGGTACCATGTTAATGTGGTCTCTGCCACCAACCTACAAATCCGATATGAACAAAAATGTCACAAAAAAACAACTTCCTGGAATATACAATAACCTTATTTGCTTAATATTCCGCATTGACAAGTGAAGTTTTGTCACGATGTTCATATATTGATATACATATCTTCTACATATTCTGTTGTCCAGAGGGGACGAGCTCGTATTTTTGGTCTTAAAACAGAAAAACCAGCTCCTTCATGCATACATATTGTATCAACTTTAATCTGTGTGATAATTATCCATTGGTAATGGTATGGAACTTAAGTAGCCAAAGTGGTCTAGGGACCACACCAGCGTACCTGAAGACTAATGCTGCCATTAAACAGTTTTCTTGGCACTGCATACCCCTATGGATGAAAACACGTTATCCCTCTGTATTTAATGATCCAGAAGTAATAACTGAACTGGATAGGTTACATGACCAATATGTACTGGTACCAGCAGACAAAGCCTCAAATAATATAGTGTTTATTTGTAAGGCACATTACTATAATTGTTTATTAGAAGAACTTGGGTTTAATATAAATTCTGGTAATCCTACATATACACGTAGCTCACTTTCAAAGGACGAGATCCTTCAAAATCACGTATCCGTATTACGCTCATTTGATATACCTACAACGGATACCGATTTCTAGCTGCCATATTTATATTGGATACCTAAACTTCATAAAACCCCATATAAGCAAAGATACATAGCAGGATCCAGCAAATGTTCTACCAAACCTTTATCTTTACTCCTTACCAAGATATTGACAGCCGTTAAGAAGAAACTTCAACAATACTCTACACTTGCTTATCTCAGAAGCGGTGTAAATCAGATGTGGATACTTAAAAATTCTAAACAGCTTTTAGAAAATTTGAAGGCACACAATTTTTCTCGAATTCACAGTATCAAAACTTATGACTTCTCTACTCTTTACACTACTATTCCACATAAAAAATTAAAAGAAAGACTTTTCAGCATCATAGGCAACTGCTTTTTCACTAAAGGTGGTACCCGAAAATTTAAATACCTAGTTATTGGCTATCAGGATACTTATTTTGTCAAACACCACTCTGATTCTACACATAAATATACTGAAGTTGATATAAAAACATGCTGGAATTTCTAATAGACAATATATATGTAATGTTCGGAGACGTGGTCTTTCAACAAACTGTCGGCATTCCCATGGGAACCAATTGTGCTCCTTTATTGGCCGACCTGTTCCTTTATTCATACGAAGCAGACTTCATTCAGAAACTGCTGAATCAAAAGAAGAAGACGCTAGCGGTGTATCGACGACGTTTTGTCAATTAATAATGACAATTTTCATACATATGTCAATGCGATATATCCCAGCGAACTAGAAATTAAAGATACAACAGAATCAAGCACACACGCTTCTTACTTAGACATTTTACTTAATATAAACACAGACGGGAAATTAGCAACGAAGCTATACGATAAACGCGACGATTTCGGCTTTCCCATCGTCAATTTTCCACATTTAAGTAGTAATATCCCTCAGTCACCCGCATATGGAGTATATATTTCACAAATGATCCGATATGCCAGGGCATGCACAACATATGAAGATTTCATATACAGAGGTACACTACTCACTGACAAATTATTGACACAGAGATATCAAAAACCGCGTTTAATGTCAACGTTCCGCAAGTTTTACGGTCGGTATAATAGTCTTGTTTGCGACTACTCTGTTTCACTAAGTGAAATGTTGAGTTGCCTTTTCGTTGGCAGTTCTTGAGACGTCTGTACCAAATATGGCGAGGATACACTCCTCACGTGTTTCACTGGACTTGACTGTGGACTCACGGCGGGTGTGACCGGTCGACAGGGGATGCTTACTCCTCCATGGCACCTGATCCCACCTCTTGGTTTCCAGAGGTCCGTGTTTGTCCATTTTTTATCGGATTTGTCTCTGTGTCCTTGACGTTCTATTGATTTACACTTTGGTATCTGAAGTTTTTATATGTAACGATGATATCCAAAGTGTAGGCAATCTATCAAGCCCACTGTGTAATGATGTTAATGTGATGGAACTTTTTAATTCTAACGTAAGACGTAAACGAAGTCACTGACATCGTTCATACAACTGACCCTACATACATGATGTCACTTTTTCATCTCTTTTGCCTTACGTTAACAAAATATCTTCATCACATTCGCAGCAAACTTTATTCTGTTCCTTTTACAAATCTAAATAAACTTTTTCAAGAAGCAAGAATGAACCCCTACACGGATTCTTCAACCCCAGAATACATACTGAACTCCATTATAATGAACATCGCTTATCACAGACTGTTTAAGCCTGCACGCGTTACAAACAATGACTGTTCTGAACAGAAACGTCTTTTCCTTAAACTTAAATTTACAAATAAAGGCATAGACGCTTTAAACATATGAAATGTTCTAAATCACAAAATGTTCAATCCTGTGTTCCACCATATTTTAAACTGAAGACCATGGCTTGCATTTCATATAGCTATACACCTAGCATTGCATCCAAGCTATTCAATTACAAACAGGTTTTGCAGTGCCTGGACATCAACCATCTTCTACACAACACTGCCACATGTTTATGTGCTTCATCTCCTTTCAAATACAATCCTACCGGGCATGTCATTACCGGCGACGTTTCTAGTGTTGAAAATGAAACCCTCAAAAATCTTATTTTAAGGGGCCCTAAATACCGGGAAGCCCATTCCTCTAATTGGCTTTAGAATTTCAGTTTAGTTATGAATTTTGTCGAAGATTATGCCAGACGATGGGCCAAACATGAAGACGTAGAACCAGACACTTTGTCTGAATGGCTGAAAGCCATACGATGGTTAATAAAAATCTCGTATTCGAAAACTTAAAGGGACTATGAAAACACTTTATCCCTCTACGTCTCTCTTTTCTTTAGGGAATCGATCCTGAATGCCGAAAATTTGCAAATGCAAATTTCCATTTAGAAATCTAAATTTAAATGCTTATCCAGATCACTAATCTGTTTGGAAATTAAAATGCATATACATGTATGTCAAAATAATTCAGGATATCTTTGTTTAACTGTCTATTTTATCCGTTAGAGCGTCTGTTCCACAGCCAATCTCCAATTGCCATGTATATTTCTTTTTGTCATTAACAACAAGCATTATTTTCCCTTGTATTATAACAACAAAACCAGATGAAATATACATTAACAACGAAACCAGATGAAATATATACCAACTACGAAACCAGTTGAAATAACATTTCTTTTTATTTTCCAATGACCAAAACGAAAATGAAGATAATCTAACAGTGTCTTATTGAACAAAGCTCTATCAATTAACCATATTATATTTCTGAAAAACAAACATTTAGTCTGCATATGCAAGGTTGCAAATTATACATTTATATCTTGATAATTAATATGGATAAAAATGTAAAAATAAATTTGTGTATTCTGGTTATCAAATGTAACAGAAATCATTATGTCTGTTTATTGTACAGCAGCTTGATATATAGAACTGAAACGAATAAAAAGGGGTATTTAAATGTCTGTGACATCGAATAGATCCATGTTCGTTCTCTTGTACATGCGTACATTTCCTTTCATTCCACGCCGTGAATTTTTCGCTTTATCTCTAATGATTATCTATAATCTATAATCACCGTGTTTGAATTTGAAATCAAGAGTGAAAGTGTTTAAATATAAAATTATAATATACAAATCTGGTGAAAATTGGACAAACACTGACCTCTGGAATTACAGAGGCGGTATCAGGTGCCATGGAGGAGAAAGCATCCTCTGTTGACCGGTCACAATCAAGAGTAATAATGTTCAAATTTGATATCCAGATTTATCTGTACTCTTTAATCCATAGTTATGACTGAGGACCAGGAACAAAATGACACCTGATAAGAGATACATAAAAAATTATAGACAAGAGATTGTATGATGAATATTCATACCTGGTCTCATGACGAACATTCATAAACACGTGATTATGAAATGAAAACGTAGTGCATACTTTATATCAGCAAGTAAAATTGAAGAAGTACCAATCAATATTCAAAACTCAAGTCCATTATAACACGACGAATTAGATGTGTAAATGGTCTCAACATGAAGAACAATTGCGAATCCCAAACGGGATAAGACCAGGTGTCCGGAAGGAGTCAGCGTCTTCTGCTGGCATGTCACACCCGTCGCAAATGTTCATTGGAAACCTTTCTAGTTCGATGAACGGGTCAAATTCTGTGAAAAGGTCAAGTTTGGTAATGAGGTCAAGTTCGGTAAAAAGCATGATTGGTGAAACGAAGTCACTGTCCGTGATCCAGAATACTATCTAATATCTCTGAGAGTGGGACTTCATAATGTTTAACAAGATCCCCGTGTCAACCATAAAACTTCTTATACGACTACTCCAAGCGTTCAACAACGTAACCTTGTGTAAGTAGTTTATTGGCTAGTCGTTTAGCTCTCAGAATAAAACATTCATAAGAAGAGCATACCCTGGCATAACGTATAAGTTGTGAAATGAAAACGCCATAGGCAGGAGAAGATGGAATATTACTACTTAGAAACGGGAAGTTTGTGATATGGAAATTGAAATCGTCTCGTTTGTCATAGAGGGATGTGTAAAGTTGACCGTCTTTTCCAATCGACAGGAGTAAATCTAGGTAAGAAGCAGATGTGTTGCTCTGTCGTCTTATTGATCTCTAGCTCAACAGGATACATCTGACCGATGTAATTCTGAAATTCTGAATTATTTATGGACAGAACATCGTCGATATACCTGTAAGTAAAATTGAACCGAGATGCTAACTGTTTGTTTCCTTTGGAGAGCAGAGACTGTATAAATTCCGCTTCATATGAATACAAAAATATGTCAGCCAACAGAGGTGCACAATTCGTACCCATCGAAAAAAACACGAAGATGTTGTCTACTAAAAACCCCAGCATCTTTATAATATCGTCTTCAGTATACTTGTTATTGGAATCAGAGTGTTCCTTGACAAAATAAGGTCCTTCATGAACTTACACCAAATATTTATATATGCGAGTTCCATTTTTGTATACAAAAGAGTTTTGTATAATAGATGTTAATCTGGTTTTTTTTCTGGAGTTTTTGATGAGGGATTGTTGGGTAAAGGGTCGAAAAATCAAAAGATTTGATGCTTGTAATATGTTTGAAATTTGGAGATTTTAAATGTTCCAACAATTCCTTTGAATTATATAGGATCCACATCTGATTGACTCCGCTTCTTGAGTAGGCCGTTATACAGTACTTTTGAAGACCTTGATTAATATGTGTTAGAAGTTTGGTAAGCAAAATAGATAACGGCTTGGTGGAACACTTATATGACCCCGAAATGAAGCGGTGTTTATAGGATTTTATGCATCTTCGGAATCCAATAAATATATGGCAATTCAAGCTCCGTGTCAGTTGTGGGTATTCCAAACGAAGCGAGAACGGATTTATGATTATCTAATATTTCAGAGGTAGAGAAATCGGTTAGAGAGTATGTAGGATTTCCAGGAAGTGTGTTTATTCCAAGTTCCTCTTGTAGGATGCTGCAGTAGTATCGTCTGCAGACAAATGTGAAGTTGTTAGATGCTTTCTATCAGTTTGAAATTTTGTTCTTTGTTTCCCCCCTATTTGCAATTTTTAGAATAACTATTACTATATATTTGGAATGATTTTATAATACACAAAAAAATGTCCGAATACAAGACACAAAAGTTGCAAGAGTCAAATATTTTTGTGTACAGTTTGTGTATGATACAAACATCAATAGTTTACGTAAAATTTGTCTCTGGTACAAACATCAGTATTTAATGTACAATTCATAAACTGGAAAAATAGTACAACAATGGTCTGCTTGTCCGGTACATTCAAATTTACCTTCGGAGATATGAAAGTTATCTGCACGTGAAATAACGTAACAAATATTAAAACAACAACAAAATAAGAATAAAAAACAATAAATAAACAAACAGTAACCATAACAACAATATCTATAACAAAAACACACTCTACCTTCGATATCTGATGGCTGAGTGTGTATTTTACATAATTAAAAAAATTAAAAATCAGACAGCGATAAGTAAAAGATTTGTTGAAAAAAAAGGAATTCTAGTGTAAGCAAGAGAGGAACTCTGTTTATATTGTGAAAACATCAAAACCAAAGCGCAATGGATAATCACCATTGAAATAAGAGGAATATAGAAACATGTAAAATTGTCATTTTGTAAAATAAAAATTGCAGTAATCAAGTGATAAAGATACAAAAACATTTTGTTGCAAAAAATTACGCGTTTTCAGGTTTTTTAACTTCGTTGATTTCTATAAAACTTTCTTTTCAATTTGTGGTAAAATTCTGGATCAAGTCTACCCAGTATAAAAAATTTTAATAATCATTTAGATCAACAGTGTGGATTGATAGTTTTTATGGAGATAAAACTTGAACATTTTGAAAAACAAATCTAAATATTTATAGCTTTCCTATAAAGATATTACAATGAATTCTGAAGTCATAGACCAAGTTCATAGTAGAAATCAAATAAGGTAACCTATATACTTCCAATATAAGTTTTTATGTGTGTGTGTGTGTGTGCGTGTGTGTGTATGTATGTGCGTGCGTGTGCGTGTGTTTGTGTGATATTCACTTTAGACAGATAAATCACGCACGAATCCATAAATTTATATAGACTATTTAGATGACATTTTGGTTTCTTTTATAGTTTCCCCCCTAGGGGACTATCTAGTTTTTCTGATCAGGAAACTGACCAGGTTGTCAGGTTTCACCCGCGTGTTGGACATTAAAGTCAGCTCACCCATTCTTCATCAGCTGCCGACAAGAAAAGTTTTTAACATTATTGCGTATCCATTGATACTTTTTCATTTTTACTATGCACTCCAGAAAAATCCCAGTTTGAATTTTTTTAAAATCAATTCACAATAAATCTATGTTAAACATTTCCATATTCCGTACACAAAATATCTTCCTTGTTAAGGACGTGTAGAGGTAAACTGTTATTTATTTAATTTAACTTTAAAACGCCTTACTAATAACAACTTCCATTCAAATGTTATTCTAAAAGCAACAGATCATTTTCGAGTTCTTATGTAATCCGGTTTTAGATCCGGATTTTTCTTGCGCCGCTTCAACTTTCCGATTTCCGGTTTGTAATATGCTATTTGTTTTTGACATAAATGGACTATTGACAAGAATCTGGCCTTCAGATATAACTGCGTTTTATTTTTTGATCGACGCAAAGACACAGCGGAAATCACTAAGCATAACAAAGTTGAATCGGCGCATGAAAAACAGGATTACATAAGAACTTGAAAATGATCTATTACAAAACAATATTTACAAAACAAACACAAATAAAAAGCAGCAACAAGCAAAACAAAAAAACGAAAAGATAAAATAATAGCAGTAAAATATAATAAAATGTTTGTTTGTAAGACAAAAAAGTAAGAACCGATTGCACCTGTATTAAGCTACATATACATCACAGGTATATTAATTAAAGTTACATTGATGACATAACAAACCGATTTTATGACAAAATATATTATTCACAAAATGATGGAATAAGAGGGATGTGATTTATAAAAAGATAAAATAGTACGGAAACAACAAGAGTTCACTCAGCAGTTTTTTTCAGATACCTAAAATCTTTTATACTATAAAGCACCAAAGAATTAATCGTCAGGAGCAGGTGACGATGTACAATTTTGTTGAATATTGGACAAACACAGTCAAGAGATGGCATTAGGAACCCCAGATGAGTTAACCCCAGATGAGTTAACCCCAGATGAGTTAACACCCCGTGAGCGACATCACACGCCGGGAGTCCACAGTCAAATTGAAATTAAAGGAGTTAGTTATAAACGATTCAAAAACCATTGTTGGAAAGGTAGCTCAACATATTGTTTGATTAAACAAAGTAATTGCAAACTCTGACATTATACCGACCATACGATTTGCGAAATGTTGAAATTGAAAGAAAGAATGCAAAGAAATTGCATTATTGACCTAAACTGAAACTATGATATGCTAAATATTGTAACTCACTCAATTTGTGAGCGACTGAGTTTCTCTTGCATTTTGCGAATAGAACTGATTTCTAAATTCGAGCGAACATTTGGGTGAATTTTGGTACTACTGAATATCGATATTTTGAAGTCCGATTATTCGAAATTTCGGCAATGTCAAAGTCAAACTATCAGTCGTCAAGGTATGCAGAATGTTTTTGAAAGTGCTAGCGGTTTTAATGTTTTTCATTTTCCTTGTTTTTATTTAGCCCGTTTTCTTTTACAGATTTACCTTTCGTAAATTTCGTTGTAATCTAGAGGAAGAATTTATAATTTTGTACAAATTATTTTTTTTTAATCCAGTCCCGTTTCTTCTCAACTGTTTTTCTTTTCGTCATTGTCTATGTCTAGATCATGGTACTCAATTAGATTTATTATTTGGCCTTGTGTGATACCACATTCTCTTTAGAAAATATACAAACATTTTAAATTGGAGCTCCACCGGTGAAGTCTAATTCACAGAAACGACCGTTATAACTTTGGAATTATGTTTTAATGTTTCACCTCTGAACGAACAATTAGACCAGTGAGTCCCTGATATGGGTAGAGAAATATCTTAATAAAAATTGTCGGCTATCTTGAATTCCGGATATATCGATGTAAAAAGGGCTATCCCATTTCCCTCGGGCTGATGAAAATTTTTTGTATATCAGCTATTGCCCCCCATAAATAGTCTATCAGAAGTCAAACGGGCATAAATAATATGCTTATTAGGTCGTCTCCGTACTTTTACAGTCATCTGATCATTGGTTTGTTTGTTTTGTTTGTTTGTTGTTGTCTAACATCCCACTCAAAAGTCTTTCACTCATATGGAAACGTCACCAAATGCCGGTGAAGGGCTTCAAATTTTGGCCTATGTTCGGTACTTACGGCCATTGAGCAGTGAGGGTTTTTAAACGTGCCAACACCTACTGCACGGGACCCTCAGTTTTTACCGTTGCATACGCCAGGACAGGAAACCAACTGTCGCCGCTGGACTCGAACTCAAACTATCAGTCGTCAAGGTATGCAGAATGTTTTTGAATGTTTTAAAATAAATATATGTAGTGGCAATGGGAATGTTTTCTCAGCAATTTTGTTGAAATCTTCTACAGATATTCTTGGTATTTTCCCTGTTGCTCGGATATGTTTGGCCTCTTCCTTTCTCATTTTAAACATCAAATCTAAAAGACACCTGTACGTCTCTAAGAAGGAATGTACAAACCTTACTGCGTAAGATATCGCTGTAAATATGACCAAATAGTAGTGAAAGTCTGGGGAATCTAAACTGGGGATCGCAATAAACAATGTGTAGATAATAATTCTAGATGTGTACGACACGGGTGTAAAGACGATTGTAAAACTATCTATTGTTGCCATAAGTGGAAATACGAAACAGTATAGAACTGATAAAATGAAGAGAAAAAATGATCCATATTCCTTGTGACGCTGCTTTTGTTGTCGTGGCTTATTTCGTTCCTTAGCGTTTGAATTTTTAGCCAAATATCCAATTTCACTTAATGGCATTAAGAACCAAATCCAGATGATAGGTAAAAAGCAAGACAAGATATTTAAAACTATAAAAATTGTGTTTAAAAAGAACTGTACAATAGTAACCGGTAATTTTTCCCACGAATGAAATTTAAACCATTCGGTAAGCATTTTTTTCCAGAAACAACTATAGAAAAGCAAATTCAATCTTAATACAAGCTTTTGAGATAGTTTTTCATTTCTTTCAAATTTTAGGTGATTATTTATTTGGACATTTCTAAAAACAGTTTTCTTTTTGCGAATATGCAATAAATCAAAGAAAACGAATTTGTCGGTGACCTTTGATAAAAGAAAAACTTGAATAATGGCATGAACGAAAAAAAGTGGCCATGAAAGCCACAGGCAAAGCTCCGAATGCTTGTAAACATCAAAATTAATATCAAGATCCATTTTGTATCTCTTGAAGAAAATAGAGTAACATACCATGAACGGAGTACAAATAACGCCACAGGTAACAATGAGTCGTAACATTGGAATCAGGGAGTAGGGCTCGACCATTGATTTATTTGGACACGCACCTCTTCTATCATGAAGATATCGATATATAAATCTCTGTGGGTGATATGGTATTTCATCTTCTCCGTATGTACTGGAATAATCCTGGTTGTGGGATTCAGTACAGAGAAAAATGTAGATGAATGGATGAAGATAAAATATCATAACCCCAATAACATAAATACATATGGTTGAGGAGGACTTCTTAACAACAGATGAAGAAATAGTATCATTGGTGTCCTTGAAAAAGCACTGAAAATCGTGCCAAACCCATATTGCAGTATAACTAAACAATATTTGTTGCAAACGTTGATTTTCAAGCATTTGTCTGCAAAGTTTATTTCCGTCATCTTCACCTTTTACTGTAATATTATTGAACAATGTATCAAACAGACTGTCGCTTATGTTCATTTGGTTAAATGAACAATTTTTCTGATCTCCAAGAACGTTCATTTCAATATTTATATTGTACACGTTCTTCCTCATAAGTCCAAAAGTCGCAGCATCTGTATCAACAGGAAGTTGCAAAAGATAAGTACTATTTTCCGAGACCCAGACCCAAGTAGTTAAACTATCTTTCTCGTTCTTGTCGATAATGTATGTATCAAAAATGTTTTGTACTTCCGTATCGCCTCGTAGATAGATGTAAACCATTCGGGCGTTGTCGTTCAGGTAGTTCTCGAATTCTCGTCTAGCAGTGCTGACACTTTCTGGTGATATTCCAACAAGACATAAGTCATTCACATCGACGAAATTTGGAGTCGTTTCACTATTCGCCCTGCACATCATGGTAACAAAGATAGCGAACGTTGCTGCCTTGCCCAACATCCTTACCTTGTCAAAATTAAAAGATATAAACATGAATGTCACACGCAAGCATAACATGTCCTTCGTACTACAAAGTAAGAAGGATGCTTCTATTCTATATCTCACAAACCAATCTAATTAAAAACCTATTTCACAACGCACCCGTATTCTGAGGATCTACCGCAGTCCGCTTTGGGGTCACGTGCGAGTGACCTCTCGTAGATATAAAATGCATGACCAATGAAAATGCGACTTACAAAATTGTATGTCAAAGAGATGTAATTTATCTTATAGAAAGAAAACCGTCAGTTTGCAAGAGTCCATCTGAATGTACTTGGTGATTCGAATCTATCCAACGTTATGAAAATAAAATTTGTAGTTCCGAATCTTGTGCTCAGTGTTGTTTATAATGTTATAAATGTTTACGTCTCCTTTTCCATTAGACCGTTTACGATATTGTGTAAGTAGCGTTTTCATTGGTCGAAAATGACACACCCACAAGGTCATCCACACGTCAAAAGTATAGTTACATACAAAAGACTGTATTTTGATGTACGGATGGGTATGCATAAGTCGAGCTATATTGTAGTGCAGGCACATTTATTCATGCGACAGACTGTATTACGGTGTACGTACGTGTTAACAGACGGCAGACTGTATTTATTGTACTATGGATATACATACGATTGACTGTATTGTGGTGTATGTACGGGTATAACATACGACAGGCTGTATTGTGGTGTATGTACGGGTATAACATACAACAGGCTGTATTGTGGTGTATGTACGGGTATAACATACGACAGGCTGTATTGTGGTGTATGTACTGGTATACATACGACAGACTGTATTGTGGTGTATGTACGGGTATAACATACGACAGGCTGTATTGTGGTGTAAGTACGGGTATGACATACGACAGGCTGTATTGTGGTGTATGTACGGGTATAACATACGACAGGCTGTATTGTGGGGGTATGTACAGGTATACGTACTACAGACCGTATTGTGGTGCACGTACGGGTATACATACGGCAGACTGTATTGGTGTGTACGTACGTTTTAACAGAAGACAGACTGTATTGGTGTGAACGTACGTATTAACAGAAGACAGACTGTATTGGTGTGAACGTATGAGTGAATTTAATTCTTTGTGTGATATGATAAGTGATCTACATACAAAATACTCTAGTACTGATAAGTGATTGTGTCTTCCTACATTCAGGTGTATTTTTCGCGTTAATTGTAAACTATTTGTTGACTGTGTTAACCGTTCCTGGAACTTACTTTACTCGGTTTAGTTTTACACGTGTTAACCGCTAAATGTGTTTGACTGCAATCCAACTACATATAATATGTTTAAAACACCGAAACCCAAAACAAACAAACATCTAATTATTATGTTATAATAAATCTCTCTCTCTCTCTCTCTCTCTCTCTCTCTCTCTCTCTCTCTCTCTCTCTCTCTCTCTCTCTCATCATATAACCGCCCTTTTGTGGACAAGTAGTATTAAAAGCAAGACCGTTTTCAAAGTGGCAAGTATCCGTACACGTATAATCAGTATCAAATTCTATGTTTACGTCTGTGTCTTCGTGTGGTTATACTTGCGTTCTAGTAGTTTTCAAAAATTGCCATGTCGTAATGAAAAAATAAGTTAAAGGTTTTTTAAATTTCATTTCAACTGTAGTATGAAAAATATTTCAGATGCACATAAGGACACATAATTGTGGTACAAGCCGTGTAATGGGGTCAGTTGAGATGCACAATTGTTTACAAACAATCATATTACATTGTTTATTAATATTTCTGACTAATTAGAAACTCAATAACAAAACATGCAGGATCTTTACCGTAAAGTTAAAATCATTTGACATTATAAGTAAATCATTAATTTGAAATCTAACGTGGTTTACAAACTAATTATAAAACAAAGTACAAATAAAGCATTGTTCTTACCAGTCGATGAGTGATCGATTTTTCTTGTATAGCCTTCTCTTTTCAAATGGCTGGTGAGACTTAAGTAAAGATACTTTATATCCCTGTTTCTGTTCTATATAGATGAAGATTCTGATAGTCAGCATTTATCACAGTTTTGTTTACGTCATATCCTGTAAATACAAGGCTGTCGCAACCATAAACCCCATCGAATAAGGACGTAAGCGATTAATTGGGGTACGAATCGACAAATTACAGTACCGATATGACTCGGGCTTACACAAACGGACACTTTCATTGCTAGGCTAAGAGCTCCTCTACTAGATGGTTCGATTCATATAACGATAACGAACACCCTTTTACTCAGTCATCTGAGGTTGTTTTTCCTCCATGTCAATTGATTCGTGGACTCGAGACAGATATGTTTTAGTTTGTATTTTCTCTAGGAAATTCCCTAATGGCTGATATTTTGGTATCTATGTTAAATCACATATCGTCTTGAGCGTTATAACCTAGGTCTTATGTTTATAACATTTATAACCACTAGGTCGTTGCCACTGCTGGTGGACCGTTTGAGTCCCCGAGGGTATACATAAACCTAGTACTTGGTATTTCGGTACCAGTTGTTCATCTTATACTTAAGTAATATTTGGCACTGTTAACACCATTTAAATTCGAAAATTTCTAAAACTAAGATAGTCATTTTTTTTTTTACAGTGGTTACTCTTAGACGGATTTCGGCTATACTTTTAGAGATATTATTTGGCCTTGTATGATACCACTTTATCTTTAGAAAATATACATCCTTTTCAAATTGGAGCTCAACTGATGAATTCTAATTGACAGAAACGATATCGTCTTGAGCATTATAACTTGGGTCTTATGTTTATAATATATATAATGAGTGCTTGCCTCCCAGGGTACTTATCTAGTGGAGTTTGAATGTGGTCAGGATAACATTTAATATATAACTGTAAGAGCAGCGTTTTAAGAGTTCGGAATACAACGATACATTTAGCCGAAATATACTTGGTGATGGCATAGATAAACCAAATAGGACTGGGTCCTGCTTGCAAACCAGACAAAACCAAAGATGTCCCGAAATAAAATTATATATCCCGAATGTGTTTGTCTTTTTACATTTTTTTTTACTAGTAATATGCCATGGAACTTTTCTTATTAACCTTGTCATGAAGAAATTGGCTAATTTTATTCAGTCGTAGTCACATTGGTGTTTACTCTCTTTAAGTCCAAAGCTTTCTGAAGAAGAAATTAATGTCTGTGTATGGCTGCCATGGACAATATAGGACCCAAGAAAATTTATCAGTGACTGGGACCGAATAAAGTAAAAGCTGTCACTGTCAGTATTTGAGAAAACTTGCAAATGTTGGAAATAAGTAACATTAAACCTGCAATTTTCAATACTTGAACTAATTAACGTAAAATATATTATTATTATTATTATTATTGTTATCATTATTATTATCATTATTATTATTATTATTATTGTTATCATTATTATTATTATTATTATTATTATTATTATTATTATTATTATTATTATTATTATTATTATCATTATTATTATTATTATTATTATTATTATTATTATTATTATTATTATTATTATATTATTATTATTATTTATTATTATCATTATTATTATTATTATTATTATTATTATTATTATTATTATTATTATTATTATTATTATTATTATTATTATTATTATTATTATTATTATTATTATAAAGAAATAAATAGCTAATAAGTAATGATAATAATAACAACAACAAACCCAAAATATCTTCAGTCATGTTCTTGTACCAAATCGTTAACATGGTATTTTACATTGTAATATTCAAGAAAAAATGGGGAACGAGGGGACAGAGAATAAAAAGAGACCATAAAAAGAGACCATATAAATCTTAAACTTAAAATTTTCAGGTGTAAATAAAATTACAAATCACTATCAGATTATATATTTCAACACTATGTATCATTTTCAATTTAATTCATACCATCGTTTTTCAATTTTGTTATTTCTCATGATAATAACTTAGTAATATATGTTTATCAAGAAATACCACATGAACACACTTTTCCTTTTTCTCCTTTGTTTTTTTCATAGGGGCTGATCAATTTTGTAGGTAGCGCCAAGATCTTTTGTCCACTGGTATTTATTATTGGTTTGTTAGTTTTCCAATTTCCTGCAGTCAGGAATAAAAATATTTACCTGCTAATTCCATAGATTTGTAAGAAATATATATTTTACTTTTAACAATAATTCTTAAATATTTCACTATAAATTGATGAATTGCGTTAAGTTTGAAACTACTTACACAGAATTAAACAATATACTTTATGAACTCATGGCCCGAAATCACCAAATTTACTCAGAACTCAAGCTCAACTTTTAGGTCATTATTTTGACTATATAATCATTTGTAAAACTTCCAAAATAAAGCGAATAGGAAACGTATTAATATTTTACATCAGATACATATAAATGTTTTCTTGACACTTATGATTTTTCTGTAAAAAATGAATAATTTTGTTGAGTATGGTACTCAAAATTTTAATACGTACTCAAACTATCTTTTTAATATTTCGGAAGTTTTCTTCTCATGAGCAATAATTGTTATCATGATTTACAATTGTATTTCGTCAATATACAAACATGTCCAGTTACAGAATAGATTTAGAGTGGTTTTACCTCAACATTATGAAAAGTCAGTTGAGCTTGAGTACTGAGTAATTTCAGTTACCTCGGGCCAAGGTTATTATTTCTGTTGTAATCGAGTTCAACTGATAGAGTATCATTGACATAAACGATTGTTATGAGCATTTTGTTTTTGGTCTTTATTTTGCAAATGTAAACCTTTGGATGTATGTTAATAATATTTTGTAATGTTCATTTTGTATATGTAACATTGTATAAGAAAAAAAACTGTCTTGAAGTCTTGTCTTTACAAATATACATCGTATGAATTTTTTTTCTTCCATAATGAATCAATTGACCTACCGCCAAATGCCCCACACGGCACCTTTTAACCTTTTCCATTATGACGTCATAATTATATGGTCCGTCATACACTTGTATGATTATGACATTGCAATCGAATGACGTCAGAAAGTACATGGACACGCATGTGTCAGACACTTGGTGATCGGTCAATTCATTTGTCATGGACACCCTAAAGATTTACACTTTGGTATATGACATGTTTTATATTTTTACCACCGAGTATGTGGACACTTTGTCCCCGAGGATACTTGTCGCTTGGTACATACATTCAATAAATAAGAAAAAAAGTACCAAACTGCAAAATGGATGACACGGTTCCAAGTAAAAAAAAAGGTGTCCTTCTGTCGAGTGTACTAGGAGCATAGACTCGCAGAGATTGTTTGGTGTTCCTCGGGTTGTCCTAAGCGACATTACCAACTTATCATTTGTACAGTCTAAAGATGACAAATTTGGTACAGACATAATAATGCTTATGTACCTATAAAAATTGTCAGATTCGACTTGATGACATTTTTGAGAGTTCATTTTTAAATTATCTACCATCTATTTCAAAATGTTCTGTCAAGAATTGTAAATATGTCATATATTAATAACGGATCAAGGGGTTTCAGAAGCAATCTGACTAATAAGCATTACAACACCAGAAGCTGGGATCATCTGGATTGTTAATCATCTAACGTTGTTTACGGAATTGAGTGTACCTTGTGTGGTTTGAATTATGTAGGCGAAACCTAGGGGTCCTTAAGTAAAAGAGTGTCTGATCATCGATTTGAGGTTAATAATGGGGGCAACCAGACACTCTATCGACATTTCAACTCCCCTGATTATTCCATTTTGTCTATGTGAGTGCGTATATTTGAAGACAATATACCACTGGACCAAATATTCCACCTTGAGTTCCTCCTTCCGTAGAAAAAGTGAAGAATTTTGGATTTAACAGCTTGGCACTGCATACCCCTATGGATGTAACGATATCATTCAAAGTGTAGGAAATCTATCAAGCCCACTATGTAGTGGTGTTAATGTGATGGAACTTTTTAATTCTAACGTTAGACGAAAGCGAAATCGTTCATACAACAGACCAACATACATGAGGTCACTTTTTCATCTCTTTTACCTTGTGTTAACAAAACATTTGGCCTTCATCACATTCGCAGCAAACTTTATTCTGTTCCTTTTACACTACTTAATGAACTATTCCATGAAGCAAGAATGAACCCCTACACGGATTCTTCAACCCTAGAATACACACATAACCTCATTATAATGGACATCGCTTATCATTACAAACGATGACTGTTCTGAACAGAAACGTTTTTTCCTTAAAATTGAAGTTATAGACGCCTTATACATTGGCAATTTTCTTAATCACAAAACAGTTCAGTCTTGCCTTGCATATCATACAGCTATACACCTAGCATAGCATCCAAGCTATTCAATTACAAACGGGTTTTGCAGTGCCTAGACATCAACCATTTTCTACACAACACTGTCACATGTTCATGTGCATCGTATCCCTTCAAATACAATTCTATCGGGCATGTCATCACCGACGACGTTTTTTTTTTATCTTATTTTAAGAGGTCCTAAATACCGCAAGGCCCATTCCTTTAATTGAATTTCAGTTTACATGTAGTTATGAATTCTATCGAAGATTATGTCAGATGATGGGCCAAACATGAATACATAGAACCAGAGACTTTGTCGGAATGGCTAAGAGCTGTACGATGGTTGATAAAATCTCATATTCGAAAACTTGAAGGAACTATGAAAACACGTTTTCCCTCTGTATTTAGTGATCCAGAAGTAGTAACTGAACTGGACAGATTACATGATCAATATGTACTGGTCCCAGCAGACAAAGACTCAAATAATATAGTTTTTATTTGCAAGGCACATTACTTTAATTGTTTATTAGAAGAGCTAGGGTTCAATACGAATTCTGGTAATCCTACATACACACGTAGCTCACTTTCAAAGGACGTTGTCCTTCAAAATCACGTTCCCGTATTACGCTCTTTTGATGTACCTACAAACGATACTGATTTTTAGCTGCCATATTTATATTGGATACCTAAACTTCATAAAACCCCATATAAGCAGAGGTACATAGCAGGATCCAGCAAATGTTCTACCAAACCTTTATATTTACTCCCTACCATATCGACAGCCCTTAAGGAGAAACTTAGGCAATACTGTGGTTGCTTATCCCAGAAGCGGTGTAAATCAGATGTGGATACTTAAAAATTCTAAACAACTTTTAGAATATTTGAAGGCACACAATTTTTCTCAAATTCACAGTTTCAAAACATACGACTTCTCCACTCTTTACACAACTATACCACATACAAAATTAAAAGAAAGTTTTTAGCATCATAGACAACTGTTTTTTCACTAAAGGTGGTACCCGAAAATTTAAATATCTAGGTATTGGTTATCATGATACTTATTTTGTCAAACACCACTCTGATTCTACACATAAATACACTGAAGTTGATATAAAACATGTTTCAATTTCATTTTCATGGGAACCAATTGTGCCCCTTTATTGGCCGACCTGTTCCTTTGTTCATACGAAGCAGACTTCATTCAGAAACTGTTGAATCAAAAAGAAGAAAAAGGTAGCGTTGTCCTTTAATTTCACATTTAGATATATCGACGACGTTTTGTCAATTAATAATGACATTTTTCATACATATGTCAACGTGATATATCCCAGCGAACTAGAAATTAAAGATACAACAGCATCAAGCACACACGCTTCATACTTAGACATTTTACTTACTATAGACACAGATGGGAAATTGGCAACTAAGCTATACGAGAAACGAGACGATTTCGGATTCCCATCGGCAATTTTCCACATTTAAGTAGTAATATCTTACAGTCACCCGCATATGGAGTTTATATTTAACAAATGACACGATATGCCAGGGCGTGTTCAACATATGAGCATTTCATATACAGATGTAAACTACTCGATGACAAATTATTGACACAGGGTTATCGAAAACCGCGTTTGATGTCAACGTTCAGCAAATTTTACGGTCAGTGTAATAGTTTTGTTTGCGATTACTCTGTTTCACGGGGTGAAATGTTGAGTTGCCTTTTCGTTGGCGGTTGCTGAGACGTCTGTGCCAATTGTGACGAGGATTCGTTCCTCACGTATTTCATTTGGACTTGACTGTGGACTCACGGCGGGTGTGACCGGTCGACAGGGGATACTTACTCCTCCATGTCACCTGATCCCACCTCTTTGTTTCCAGAGGTCCGTGTTTGACGGATTTGTGTGTTTCCTGGACATCCTAAAGATTTACACTTTGGTACATGAGATGTTTTATATTGTATTTAATTTGAATGTACAAATAAAAATAAATGTATAATAGTAACTTAGTTATTTGAATTTGTTACGTATATTTAGAGATTCGGGGCAGACAATACCTAAAGTTAATTTTTATTTCGTTTCTAGCATATTAAATTCTAAAAAGCTAAGATATTCATTCTTTATAATGGGTACGCTTAGATGAATTTGGCAACACCTTTAAATATATTATTTGGTCTTGTATGATACCACTTTTTCTTTCGTTAATATACATTTCTATTTAATTCGAGGTCAACTGAAGAAGTCTTATTGACAAAAATGATCGCCTTGGGCATTTTGTATTGGCCTTATTATTGTGACATGGATTTCTTACTCATCTATTTCATTTAATATGACTATGGATTGACGGCGGATGTGATCGGTCAACAGTGGATGCTTAGGCCATCATGACACCTGACGCAATCTCTGGATTTCCAGAGTTCTGTGTTTGTCCAATATCATCTGATTTGTACATGTATATAGTGTCCTGGACATCAAGAAGATCTTACTTTGGTATCTGAGATTTTACATTACAAAACTATAAGTTTGGTATTGTGAATAATATTAATTGTTTCTTGTATAAATGAGTGATATTGATAAGAGTGAGGACTCTATGAATAGTTTAATCGATTTATATTTGACAGGATTTTGTAACATATGAAACATTGGGAACACTTGAAACATATGAAATATTGGGAACACTTGAAACAAATGAAACGTGGGGAACACTTGAAACTTATGACACATTGGGAACACTTGAAACATATGAAATATTTGAAACACTTAAAACATTGGGAACATTTGAAACATATGAAATATTGGAAACCATTTAAAACATTGGGAACATTTGAAACATATGAAATATTGGGAGCTCTTGAAATGTATGAAACATTAGGAACACTTGAAACATATAAAACATTGGGAACACTTGAAACGTTGGGAACACTTGAAACATTGGGAACACTTAAAACATTGGGAACACTTAAAACATTGGGAACACTTAAAACATTGGGAACACTTGAAACATTGGAAACACTTGAAACATTAAGAGCACTTGAAACATTAGGAAGACTTGAAACATTGGGAACACTTGAAACATTGGGAACACTTGAAACATTGGGAACACTTGAAACATTGGGAACACTTGAAACATTGGGAACACTTGAAACATTGGAAACACTTGAAACATTGGGAACACTTGAAACATTAGGAAGACTTGAAACATTGGGAACACTTGAAACATTGGGAACACTTGAAACTTATGATACGTTGGGAAAAACATATCAAACATGAAATACATGTATATGAAACATGAAACTTATGAAAACTGGAAAAATATGAAACAAAACTACGAAACATGAAAATATGAAACATGAAATATATGAAACATGAAACATGAAAATTGTGAAGCATGAAACGTGGAATATATGGCGCATAAAATATAAAACATCTCAGATACCAAAGTGTAAAACAAGGATATCTTGAATACATATACAAATCTGGTGAATATTGGACAAACACAGACTTCTGGAAATCCAGAGGTGGGATCAGGTGCCATGGAGGGAAGGCATCCCCTGTTGACGCGTAATTTCCGCTGTGAGGTCACAGTCAAATTCAAATAAAAGTAAAGACTTGTCACAATTTGTACAGACGACTACGCATCCGCTATCGAAATTACCGAAACTAGTGAAAGAAAGCAATCGCAAACAAAGCTATTATGCCGATTGTAAAATCTGCGAAACGTTGTCATCAAACGCGATTTTCGATATCGTTATGTCAATGACTTGTCAGTAGGTAGTTTACCTCTGTACATGAAATGTTTATATGTTGAACATATATTGACATACTGGATCATTAATTTTGTAAGAAGAGTAACAGTTTGGTATGAAATCTGTGTACGCATTTCATTTTGGAAGTATCTTAGGCCAAAGGAAAAATTGCTATTTTCATAGTTTGGATTTTTACAGCTGAAAAAATCTAACAAAAGTATAAAAATGTACGGATGAAAGAGTATAGTACGAGAGGAATGTCAGGTATACAGAGGGGAAAGTGATGTGATATTGAAAGAGGAGAGGAGATATATCATACCTTTTGTTAATTCTGCATCCGTAACTTATTTTGGTTAGTTTGTGAAAAAATAACTGTACATTGAAATTTCATAATTTTCTTATCTAAAAAGTAATTACTGTCCGATTAAAAACTGTTTTAAAGTTAAGTGGATGAATTAATTTCAAAGATAAAGTTTAAAACCTTAGTTTTCAGGACCCAGTTGCATTATACATTGTTACATTTAACATATGGTTAGCCTATTGCTTTAACATTGGTTAATTTCAAGTTAAATTTATCAACTGGGTCCTGATAGATACATAATAGATACATGTGGATACATATTATACATGTAGGGGATCGATATCTCAGTTGATATAATACAATTATTGCACTATTTTTGGCTTTCGGCCTCGGTCGATATTGCTTTAAAACTCCATAAATTCTCGTATCTTACCAAAAGTAGTACAATAATTGTTTTATTACATTTTAATTTAACTAACCATCAAACATTGAAAGAGATATGGCCAGTTCTATCAATTCTTCTGGTTTGTCTCACTTTTCCATGCAGTCAGAGAAGTTGGCGCTAAATGAAATTCAGCTAAAAATGAGAGTTCCCGAGGGTATACATAAACCTAATACTGGTATTTCGGTAATCTTATACTAAAGTAATATTTGGCACTGATAACACCATTTTTAAAAATTCTAAATCCTTCAACTACTGAGATAGTAATCTTTTTATAGTGGTTAATGTTAAGACTGATTTATCCCGCTAGGGTCGTTTCGAATTATGTGGGAAAGTTTGCCAGTTTACTTGTGGAAGGTCGGTGGTCTTTACCCGGATAACCAGGGTTTCTCTCCCACCAATAAAAACTGGACGCCATCATATGACTGAAAGATTGTTGAGTATGGCGTAAAACAAAAAATCAAATCAAATTAAGACTGATTTGGCTATGTATTAAGATTTGTTATTATGCCTTGTATTATACCACTTTCCCTTTAGAAAATCTATTTACAAATCGGAGCTCAAGTGTTTAATTGACAGAAACGATCGTCTTTAGCATTATACATTTGGTATTATGTCTAATATATATAACCACTAGGTCGTTGCCACTGCTGGTGGACCATTGGAGTCCCCATACGGTATACATAAGCCTAGTACCTGATATTTCGGTACCAGCTGATAATCTTATACTAAAGTAATATCTGGCACTAATACACTATTAAATTTTTAATTCTTCAAAACTAAGATAGTCGTCTTTTTACAGTGGTTACTCTTAGACGGATTCGGCTATGCATTTAGATTTATTATTTTGGTCTTATATTATACCACTTTCATTTTACAAAACTTATTTACAAATCGGAGCTCAATTGATGAAGTCTAATGGACAGAAACGATCGTCTTGGGCATTATAACTTTGTATTATGTTTATAATATTGAAAACAGTTCCGTGATGTCATAACAGTGCAATATGATAACTAATCCAGTTTACGGTGGGATTTCATTGTAAACGGTAGAACACGTGACCGTCTCTGGACAAATGAAAATGCAGAACAAAAACGCAATAAACAGGTTTTTTTTCTTTGTACATTTGTTCACTGTCTAATTGCTAAGTACTGGTTTCGATCATCAAAGAATTGAAGCATGTAATATTGAACAAAACAAACAGAGTAATCTGTCAACGGATCCAACATTAGCCTATTCAGATGCAGACGACTCAGTACCATTTGAGCGTTATGTTGATGAAAGCCTGATATGACTTTGTGTACTTAAAGGCAAGATGGCGAAAGAGGAATATGAGAAGTAAAGGTGTGAGCAACATTGAACAGAATTGCCCTGTATATATCATTAACAATACCAAAGTTATAGTTGACCAACACATCATAGTTTGACCACCACATCATAGTTTTTAGTTCTTAAATGGTTTGTGTGAAAAAAAAATCCTGATTGTCTGTATGGTTATAGATTTACTGTTTTTCATGTAGGCTAATAACCCATTAACTTATGTATTGACATCAGCTAAACTGGATGCGACTGGTCTTATGTGGATTTCTGCATTAACCACTTTTCATTTCGACATAGAATACCGTCCATGAAGCAAAAATACGGATACTGACGCCTTGTTTCGACTTCCTTGTAACAAGGACCCAGAGTGTGGAGTTATGTCCAGTGATTCTTTGAAGTACTTATGTAGGTCAATAGATGTATGGTCTTATGTTGAGACTTTATGTATATCATCAGATGCTGTTGACAAGAAAGCTACTCTCCACGTTTATGATATTGGTAAAGAACAGATGAGTGACCTAAATCTACATTACTGGATATTGGCGGTAAATTGTAAGCATACATGAAGACCAACCAGACGACAGGTGCCTTCCACTCCATTACATTTATTTACGTCTCATAGTTTTGATAAATTATGTTTGATTGATGGAGTACTTTGCAGAAAAGTCGAAATAGATTACTAAGAAGTTCGGCACCTTGTGATACCGAAGCCATTTATGCCTAAAGTCCTGTCAACTGTAATTGACAATAAGGGACATCAGTGACGAGACTGGTACATGTATATATAGTATGACTAAGGGTGTTGAATTGTGGATGCAGCGGTGTGGGATGTGTGTTAGACTGGAAAACCTTCAAGTCAGGGAGTTCCTTTAGTCAACATATCAACAACACAATCCCTTTTCTATCTTTAGATGCATCCGAGAGGCATATCTTGATCAATATGGATTATTTCACCTGTTACGCTACAGCGATATCTACAGCTAATTTGAAGGTTGCTTCGTGCTTAAAATTGCACTGGACATGACATGACAAATCGGTCAACTTTTTCTGATGTTTGGAAGACAGCCACGTTGGTCAATTGATTTAAGTTTTTTGTTTTAAATCAGGAAATGAGATTACTTCAAGGTCAAAGTATGTACATGCCCTCAGGGGTATACTAAGATCAGCGTATGACGTGTCGTCTAAATCTGCTGAAACGTCGCATATGGGAAAAGAGTCTTGGTAAAAAGTGTCACTTGTGGGGGTTCTGGTGAACTTCTGTATCAAGTAATACCATACGAACACACCTTTTATATTCTTCTTTGATATTGCACTTGGACTGGTTCATTTTGTCGTTAGTGGACAATTCTTTTGTCAACTAAAATTATCTAATTGGTCGAGTGGAATCGGTTTGCCCGCCAAAATTTTGTTGCACAGATTTTTTTTTTTTTTTTTTTTGTCAGAATTCATAGAAACGTCCTGCAGTTAGGATTAACTGTTTTAAAGAGGAAGATCTAATAGAACTGCTGTCGATTGATACGAAGTCGGGAGAGAGATGTTTAGTGCACGTGTTATGTTCCGATGTTATATGTAACATTGTACATGTACAAGAAAATATTTTTAATATGCAAATGATTTTTTCCTATTGATTTTATGAAATTGTTCATTATTATTATTATTATTTTATTATTATTATTTTTTACAAAATGAATAAATTCATTTAGATTTCATTTGAAGGTATACGTTTTGTTGTACACATAGTGGAAGCGATTCAGGGGAGACAACTCCTACAGTTAAATTTTATTTCTATCGAATGTGTATTATTGATATGTTTGATAATTGTTTGAAGATTTTATAATTTACGATTTTGTGACATAGGAAACATAGGCAAAATATGGATTGATGGAACACATGAAACCTGAACTTTGTCACTGTGTATAACGGTAACATCCTGATAGTCCGATAGTCCGACGATCCTATAATCCGACGGTCCGATAGTCCAACAATCCTATAATCTGACGGTCCAATAGTCCGATACTGCCGAAAGTTATTTTTTTTTTTTTTTTGGGGGGGGGGGTTCTTTTTCACAGATTTTCTCAAAATTAGATAGGAGCGCATGCGTGTATGGCTAATTTCGTTTCAAAAAAACGTTGTAGTTTTTATCGATCTGTTATATTTATATATATTTTTAAATAGCCATACACGCGTGCGCTCATACTTTATTCGGATGAAATATACAGTACTTAACTCTATGAAAGCCGTTAGACGGTGGTAGTTTTTAAATATGGATAGTTGCCATGATAAGGGATTCAATTTTAACATAATTGATATAGCATATGGAAATTAAGATGTAGTCATTTTAGGTTCGACTTTCGATCTTCGAGTCTCCATTTCGAAGTCCTTTATGTATCCCTTCTCGTCGACGATTCATGGCTTGCTCTATTTCGCCAGGAAAGCGGGCTCCGGTCACAGGAGGGGGGTATATTTTCAATGAAATTTGCTATTTTCTGTTTTAACTGATATCATTTTCCAGGAGAAGGGGGATCTCTTCTTCTCTGTTTATATTTGTTTACATGGGTTAATATCCCCACTTCCTTTGTCTGTCGGACTATCGGACCGTCGGACTACTGGACTGTCGGACTATCGGAACGTTGGACTATAGGCGTGTAAATGTTAATAACTTATTTTCATAATTTTGAAATTTACCATAAGCCTAGACTGTTTATAAATAGATCTAATAGACTAACAGAATTATCAAAACTTGGATATTTTGTTCATTCAGTTATATGTATGATATGTGGGATTTAAGTTTATAAAAATATTTACAAAATAACATTTAATTTAATTTAATATATTCAATATTAATTGATTGATAAATGATGTAGTTTGAAACAATGGATTCCACGAAAGAAAGTAATATATAGTTTATTAGAGATAGAGACAAATAGTGGGTGTATAATAATCATGTCCACGTGTTCATTGTTTTTATTGTTACACCTGAGTGGTCAATGGTACAAACACACAGAGATCTGAAGATCAGGGGAGATAACTCTAACATTATTTTATTTTTAATTATTTATTGAATTGTGTAATATCAAATCTTATAATTTTGAAAATCAAGACTTACTTATAAATTTGATTTAAAATGTAGAAAATAGTTGGAGTTTTAAGAATACTGGGAAATTCATTTAATCAATCAGGTGACTCCATTGTTTTATTCAAACCTTTTCTATTGCAACTCGGTATACCTGTTTTTCTTAAGGAGTGAACACCTTTAAGTGAAGTTACTTTGTAAGTACTGGTTATATATTTTTGTATCCAAATGAAATAATAATTCAATTTAATATAGAATACATACATGTGTGTATGTGAATTTAATTTGATAATTTGTAATAAAATATTTGAAAGTTTCTGTGAAAGTTTGTGTGAATGTATAGTAAGGATGAATTTCTTTCTTTTGTAGACCTGTTTTTTTTTTTGTATATAAATAAAATATATTTACAATATCAAATTATTCATTGAACCAATAGAACCATCGGTCACATATGCAGGGTTATATTTTAACTCTATTTTAAATTTAGTAAAACCAGCGATATATATCGCTGGTAAAACGTTTAAAAATTTTGTCTCTATTGCTGTGGTCAGATAGTGCCGATGAATAATTCGGGTTCGGGATGACTTACAAAACAGCTGACCTACTTTCATCGATGCAGAGAGGGAATATTTCAATATTGTTATGAGACAGGTAAGTGTATATATACATATATATTATGTCTCCATTCTACTTTAATTAGTTTAGCTTTAAACCACGCACATCTGATAAATGGTTTGTATATGATAACTGAAGTGAAAAGCAAAGAACATGCGTGATCTAACCACTAAAGGCCTACTACTGTAGATATATATATACTATAGGCTACACTAGCTGGTTGAGTAGGCTACATTTCGACACGCATGACGGGTCAGGTGTCTCGAGTTTGTTTACATTTTTTTAACATCTAAATAGATCAGTGCCTAACTGCTTAGATTGTCCAGTCCAATACTACAAGGAGTTGTTGTATCGATATACACTGATATATAAATCGCATGTTTACGCCTAGTGTCTTGATTTAGGTAATCCTGACCTACAATATATTACAATGCGATTACATAATAGTAGAGTTAGCTCCCTTGAAATCAGTAAACGACAGATTTAAAATTTATATATTCGCACATGCCAACCTTGAAAAATTTTCACGGAGCAGATTTTTCGATCTCATGGGGGAAACCAAATTTTAGTAAGAATTAATATGAAAATTTAAATTTTTCATGGGGAGACACATTTTTCTTGAAGAAATTATCAAAATTTTACATAAAAAATAGGGAGTCTCCCTTTTTATGGGGGAGACTTGGCAAGTATCCCACAGGGTCACAGGCACACAGATCGCCAACATATGTAATTCTCAACCCTCATCGATAGTTCTAAATAAGTGTCTGTGATTTACAATTATCAGTTTATCTTTTTTTGGTCAAATTATTGGTTAATTTCCAGTTTTCTTCTTGTAACTTTAATTTGAAACCAAACAAGACAGGAAATTTTTATTTGATAAAATTTACTAAAATCCACATGTAGCTTATGTTAAAGACATAATTTAGTATTAGTAAAAGGTGAAAATTGATAAAAGTCTAGATAGCAATGATAGCATCTGGAGAAAATGTTGGAGTATTATGAAATATACATATAGTTGTAACTTACGTCAACTTAACATATTTTTTGGAGTAAATAATGTTTGGAGGATTTGTGTAAAACAATCAAATCTTGTTTGATTTGGAAGGGTGGGGGAGGGGGTGGTAGACTCCAAATTAAAGGTTCCTGGCTTATGTCATGTAAGCTTTTAAGACAAGATGACAGTCTCAACAAAAAATACATTTCAAAACAGGTATACATGTACATGTAACAATGTGTCAAAATTTAGTATACTTGAAATAATTTGATGTTCTTTCAATGTAACCATGGATGCATATACATCCCTGATGTTACTGAGTGGTTAGAGCATCACGCTTTGAACCATTTAGTCTCTCACTTCTGGTCAGCGTAGCTTCGATCCCCACTTTGAACCTCAGCTGATTTTTGTGAGAAAGTTTGCCAGTTTACTCGTGGAAGGTCGTTGGTCTCTTTCTGGATACAATGTAACCAGGTAACCAGGTTCTCATCTCGCATTAAAAACTGGCTCCCACCATATAACTGAAAAGTTGCTGAGTGTGCCATAAAACACTTCACAATCAAACCAGTGTTTGTTTGTTTGTTTGTTTGTTTGTTTATTTTTGTTTTACGTCTCACTCGAGAATCTTTCACTCATATGGAGACGTCACAGATTGCCAGTGAAGGGCTTCAAATATTGGCCTATGCTCGGCATTTACAGCTATTGAGCAGTGGGGGTTCTTTAACGTGCCGACACCTACTGTGACATGGGACCTCGGTTTTTACTGTCACATCCGAAGGACAGCAAACCAACCTGCCGCTGGCTGGATTCGAACTTACGACCTCATGATCAAAAGTCGAGCGTGCTACCGACTGAGCCAGGTCGGCTCTCAAGTGTTAATGTACATATATATATACAGACCACAGTAGGCTGAAACTACAGTTATATGAATTTATTCCATCTCTGGCAAAATACAATGTACTTTGAATTCGATTGGTTTAGAAGGATACAACATATTCTTGTATTAGGTTACCTATCCACCTGATATTAGTTTTGATATCACCCCTCATGGGGACGTCACTCTTAGCAGACGAGATGTAAACAAACATTGCGGACAGGTTTCTTCACACAGTGCAGAAGAAATAATGAAGGTTAGGACGGAGCTGCATTCATAAAATACTTTAAGAAGCAACAAAAAACAGGCCATCGGTGGGATAAATTCGTTATATAGTGTTTTACAGGGTGATACGGAAAAATATTGGGTCCGTAAAAAAAGTTGTATTGGACTCAACTTTCCCTTGGCCAATACAACTTTTTTCGTGGACACAATATATTTCCATGTCACCCTTGTAAAACACTATATACATGTAACTAATAGTGTCTACTACATTGTATGTCCAGAAATAAGATTTATTTTGTATATGTGTGTGTGTGTTATTTATACTATATGATACAGATTACAGAGTATAAGTAACAGACACATACATAAAAACGATAAATTTTACTTTTGCACATAGGATGAATAACAGACACACACACATACATGTATATACAATAAATTTTAATTCTGGACATAGGATGAATAACAGACACACACATATATACAATAAATTTTAATTCTGGACATAGGATGAATAACAGACACACATATATATACAATAAATTTTAATTCTGGACATAGGATGAATAACAGACACACATATATATACAATAAATTTACTTTTGGACATTGTGGACACATTCATGCACAATGTATACATTTGTATATGGACAAATTATTTTTGGCCATCTGTGATGCAGACATACATGTACTGATGCTGTAGTCACCTGTTTTGGTTCTTTTTTTTTTTTTACATTTTCAGATGACGGACAGACACTGGTTGATACAATGTGATAAGAGATTAACTCTCCACATGTACATGTAATTATAGCCTTTATTACCAGTTACCATGGAAACAGAAACAGTGGAAGTGGAAGATTCACTTTCATTTGACATTTCATCACAGTCAAAACTTGTAATCCGTGATGTGTCTGTGAACATGGATGGTCAAGGAATCATCAGGAATGTTAGCTGCCTGGCTCAGTCTGGAAAATTGTTGGCCATTATGGGTCCCAGTGGTAAGTTGGGTGATAAACTATGTACATGTATACATATTACCAACATTAAATTTACATTTCTCCATAGCAGTCTCCCGTTGATTCAGCATTGATCTACAGGACATTTTTATCAAATTGATTTGATACATGTACATTATTTATACTTTTTAGCTTACAATGTACCTAAGCCGAAGGCTCAAGTGAGCTATTGTGATCACTTCCCGTCCGCTGTCTGTCCGTAAATTTTTCATATTTTCGACTTCTTCCCTGAAACCACCTAAGGGATTTTGACGAAACCCGACAAGAAGCAAGTGATCAAAGTCCTTTACCAAGTTTGTAGTTTTCAGCCATATTGGCCATGGGGTGGATCCAGGGTGGGGCAGAATAGGTCCCAAAAGGTACCCCTCTTTAAAAATCATCTTCTCCAGAAACGCTGCATGAATTGAAAAACGAATTGTTTCTGATTGATCTACATGGATGTATGATTCAAGTTTGTATTTTTCATAAAAGTAGGAAAATTAATTTTTGACGTGTTTTTGAGGTCTTTTCAGACTTTGTCATTTTCATTCATTTTTGCATGATTTCTTCAATTATCTCCCTTTGCATTCACAATGATGCATTAAAGCGTTTTACTTGTATATAGTTGAAGAAATGTCTATAACAATGTAACTTAAGTATGTACATGTCATAGATGTGAAAGCTTTTGTCCATCTACACATTTTATTAAGTACATGTACATATATGTACTTGATATCAATATAAAGATATGTGAAAAAAGACAAAAATATGGAGTAACGTGGTCAATAAAACAGATAACACATGTGTAAAAATGAAACACACATCCAGATGTTACATCATGGCCTTCATCAATGACAGGCCATACCATGAAACAAGCTCTGAAAGGCCCCAACAAAGAAAAATGAAATAGCACTATCCAGTGGCACAGAATCCCAAAGGAAACTCAAAGGTTATAACTTAAGACAAACTAATGGCCAAAGTCTTCCCGACTAAAGATGGGCGCATATAAATGCAGTGGGGTAAAAGTAGTTTTATCAATGACGCCAAACCTTCCCCCTAATTTGAATGGCCAAAAGTTAAGAGTTAAAAAAGAAACAATACACACATTAAAAATTATTTTAAAATGCTTCCAACTTGAGAGAATGGGTAAAGCATAAAGACATCAAACACAAACCATCCAAAAGAGTGCTCTCTGTTAACTGAAAGCAAGTTAAATTGTTTGATTGTTTTGTCTTTTTCACCTCTCCTGTTTCATTTAAGATGACCACCAGCAGGGAACTATGTTTAACATTGGTTCCTAACTGAAAACACTATTAAATATCTTCTCCTTTGAAATTATTAGATCAATCCTCTGAAACCACAAGGCCAATTGGAACCAACTTTGGTCCCAGTAGTCCTTGGATACTCTTAAAAATATTTCTGGCAAGCCAGTACCCTATTCCAGATGGTCACCAGCAGGGAACATAGTTTAACATTAGACCCTATGAAAAAAACATTCTTATCTAACATATTTGTAACTACTAGTCCAAAAGGAACCAAACATGGTCACAATAGCCTTTGGATGACTCTTTTTCAAATGTGTGTTGCAAGTGTGCACCCCAACCAAGATGACAACACCAGAAAACATAGTTTAACATTGGACTCTATGGGAATACATTTTAAGATCTCATCTAGAACCAAAGGGCCAATTTGGAACTAAAACTGGTCATAATAGTCCTTGAGTGGTGCCCTTTAAAAATGTTTAGCAAGTCTGCACCCAATAAAAGATGGCCGTTATGATGGAACTTAATTTTGCACCATGTTGGAAAACACTATCAAAGATCTTCTCCTTTGAAACTACTAGGTCAGTTGGTGACAGTCCTTTGTTCCGCCTCTTTAAAAGATATGTACACAAGTATTTATATTGTCCCCCTCACAAATAATCTGGCAATTCTGCAGATGACAGCCAGAATCAAAGGTAATACTGTGCACACTAGGGGGAACTAATTCAAACACCTCCACTGAAACATAAAATAAATGTCAAGTGGATTATCAAAGAGCCATGGTCCAGGTGAGCGATACAGGCTCTTGAGAGCCTCTTGTTATATTATTATCATTTCACTGTTCAATGCTTACTCTTTTAATTTACAGGAGCTGGTAAAACTACCCTGCTAAATGTAATTGCTGGAAGGGCACCTGTTGCCTCAGGGGAGGTCACTCTCAATGGATCAGCTGTCACCAGGAAAATGAAAAGAAAAATTTCTTATGTACTTCAGCAAGATATTTTCTTTCCAAATCTCACAGTCAAAGACACTTTAACAGTGAGTCTCCAGATATAACATCACTGTACAAAATGTTATTTCTCAATGTTTGCTTCCACAAGGACTTGGCACATTTTGATATTTGATTACAGCTGGCGGCAGGTCCGATTCCTGTCCTTCGGATGAGACAGTAATAACAGAGGTCCCGTGTCGCAGTAGGTATCGGCACGGTAAAGAACCCTCACCGCTCAGTGGCTGTAAGTGCTGAGCATAGACCAGAATTTGAAGCCCTTTACCAGCATTTGGTGATATCTCCATATGAGTGAATGATTCTTGAGTGAGACGTTAAACAACAATAGAATCAACCAACACATTTATTTTATTACTTTGAAGTTTGCCCTTATGGATTTATGGGACTTTATTCATAAGTTTCGTTAAAAAAGTAATTTTGTTATTTAACGCTATTTATAAACAATTTATAATTCAAACTATTCATAATTCAAGACCTATTTATTTTTTATACATGTATAAAAACATCAGAAATTCCTACAAAGAATTCAAAATCAAAATTTACATGTACATGTATATGAAAGCACCCCTTAATAAATTTTCTCCCTCCTACAAACACTCAATGTTGTCACAAAAATTAAGTTAAAGCTGAAATAGGATCATAAAAAGCTTTTGAACTTTGAATAAAAAAAAATGTGTGTTGATGAAAAAAAAGTGTTTTGAAACATTCCCACTTCATCTCCCCATAGACCAGACATTTTTGTAATTGATTCTCTGGAAAGTCAACTCCCACAGCAGGTTTAAAAGGCTGATTAGTTATAACGGTTGTCATTGTATATCTATACTTGCAAGTTGCAACATGAAACGTGTGAAGTCCCAGAGGCTGAATAAACCTCACAGACTTAGTCTTACCTGTACTTTTCAATGAAAATAAACATCTGTGCCTCAAATGAATTTTTCTGCAACGTACAATCAGCAACAAACAGAGAATAAATATTTCATCCATAATAAATCCAAAATTTATTCCATAACACTAAATATAAAGCACCTTCGAAAACAAAAACAAAACGATATGCTTCCTACTGTCATTCGGCCACTGAGCAATTATTCAACTTCCGTTTTTTTCGGAACATTTCTCTGTTTACCGACAGAAGAAACATGGCTCAATGGCTGAATGACAGTAGGAAGCGGACCGCTTTGTTTTTGTTTGGAAGGTGTTTGATATTTAGTGCAATGGAATAAATTTTGGATTTATTATGGATGTAATGTTCATTTTCTGTTTGTTGCTGTTCGTACATTGCAGAAATTAAAACTCCACTTCAGGCACTGATAGTTTTTGTTGAAAAGTACAGGTAAGACTAAGTCTGAGAGTTTTATTCAGCCTCTTGGACTTTGCACGTTTCACATTGCAAGTACAGATATACAATGACGACCGTTTTTAGCTCACCTGAACCTGTCTGTCCGTCTGTTCGTCCGTCTGTCCATAAACTTTTCACATTTTCGACTTCTCCAAAACTGCTGAGAGATTTTGATGAAACTTTATAGGAAGCAAGTACTCAAGGTCCTCTGCCAAGTTTGTTCATTTCGGCCAGATCGGCTCAGGAGTGGATCCAGGGTGGGGCAAAAGAAACCCTGGCAGTACCCCTATTTAGAAATCTCCAGAACCACTACATGGATTGAAAAACTTTTTGTATCTGAGTGATCTACAGAAATGTATGATTATTTTTTGTTAACTTTGTAGAAATCGGAAAATAAATTTTTGACACATTTTTGACATCTTTTTAGACTTTGTAATTTTCATTCATTTTTATATGATTTCTTTTATTTTTCTCCCCTTTTATTCATTGTGATGTATTCATTTTATGTGTGTTTCCTGTGGTTTGGTAGATAGATGATTTCCTGAAAGAATTTTGCTGAAATTTAATTCTTTGAATTTTTGATGAATTTTTTAAGACTGCAAGAATTAAGGGGGGGGGGGGAGGTAATTTTCCACATTTTTGACTTCTTCTCCAAAACCGCTAAAGGGATTTTTTTATAAAACTTTATGGGAAGCAAGTACTCAAGGTTCTCTACCAAGTTTGTGCATTTCCCCCAGATCGACCAAGGGGATGGAATCAGGGTGGGGTGATAGATGCCCCAGGGGTACCCCATTTTAGAAATTTTCTCCTCCAGAACTGCTTCATGGATAGAAAAATTAATTGTATCTTAGTGATCTACACAGATGTATGACTATAGTTTGTTAATTACATTTTTGATGTCTTTTTACACATTGTCATTTTCATTTATTTTTGTAAGATTTCTTTGATTTTATCCTCATTTATTCATCATGATGCATTCATTTAAAGTTTTTAGCATGTAATTAGGTAAAGAAATGCTTTCCTGAAAGAATTTTTATGAAATTTATTATTTTGTAAGCTTTTTTATGAATTTTTAAAACTGCCAAAAAAAGGAGCGGGTATTTTTTCACACACTTGTTCTTCAAAACCGCTGAAGGATAAAGGAAGGAAGTAAGGTATCCAAGTTCCTCTTAACAAGTTTATGTTATTTTTACCAGATCGATTTGGAGGTGGATCCAGAGTGGGCAAAATAGGTCTCAGAGGGTACCCCACTATGAAAATCTTCTCCAGAACTGTTGCATGGATTGAAAAACTAATTGCATCAGAGTAATTTTTATGGATGCATCATTCATTTTCTTGGTTTTGGAATAAATTGAAAAATTAATTTTTGACATGTTTTTGACATCTTTTCCAGCTTTGTCATTTTCATACATTTTTAAGTCTCTTCCACTCCCAAGCATTGTTAAAATAATTTGTAAATTTGAGATTCCCATAGTTGTAAGATGCCAACACAGTTCAGGTGAGCGATGTGGCCCATGGGCCTCTTGTTTGTTTCTGTGTATCAGTCTAACAAACTGCTTGCTGTGGTCTAGTGGCAAAGCATTAGACTCTGAAGCGGAAAGTTCTGGGTCGTACCAAAGGACTTTTTAAAAATGGTAGAGATTGTTCCTCCGCAAAACGCTCGCTCACAAAGTGAAAGTCATAGGTCTTTCGGATGAGACATAAAACCGAGGTCAAATTTCAGGCCATTGGTGTCAGTCCATAGCACAGGTAAAAATTTGTGACATTTCACCAAATGTTGGTGACATCTCAATAAATATAAGTTAAAAATTCTTGATGGGATGTAATTAACGACAATTAAATCACTCTAAACATGCTAGAAAAGGAAAGAGTTTAAAGAAAACACAAACACACCTAATAATGCTCTCATAATTTCTATCATTTATGTTTTATTACAGTTTGCAGCAGCCTTAAAGCTACCTGACAAGTTGTCTTACCTGGAGAAAATGAAGAAAAGAGATGAAATCATTGAATCACTTGATCTAAAGAAATGCCTTAATACAAGTAAATAATAATTATAATCCTTACTTGCTCACAACAACACACCTTTCAGCTTTTTTAAAGCTGAAATATGAAGATAAAATGCTTTTGAACTTTTAATTAAAAAAAACAAATGTGTGTTGAAAAAAATGTTTTGAAACATTCCCACTTCATATCCCCATACAGCTGACATATTTGTAATTGTTTTTCCGGAAAATCAAGTCCCACAGCAGGTATTAAAAGTCATTGAATATCTGTACTTGCAACGCGAAACTTGCCAAGTCCCAATGGCTGAACAATACTCATCGAATCTTATCTGTACTTTTGTGTATACCATGTCTAGATCTACAGACATTTCAACAGAAATATACATGTGCATCCAGTGAAGTTTTCAGCAACGTACAAACAGCAACAAACAGAGAAATGGTTAGTTCATCCATAGTAAATCCAAAAGTTATTCCATTTGTCCAAAGATCAAGCCCCTTCCAAAACATAGACAAAGCGATCTGCTTCCTACTGTCATTCAGCCATTGAGCCATGTTAGTTCTTCTGGTAAATAGCAAGGTGTTCCGAGTACAGATATACAATGACAACCAATATAACTAATCCGTCTTTTATACCTGATGTGGGACTTGATTTTCCAGAGAAACAATTACAAATTTGTCAGCTGTATGGGGAGATATGAAGTGGGAATGTTTCAAAACATTTTTTTCAACACACATTTTTTTTATTAAAAATTCAAAAGCTTTTTATCTTCGTAGTTCAGCTTTAAGGAAAAAATATAGAAACATTTTTCTGATAAAAAAAGAAAGTAGAGAATGTAAGATTAGGTAATAAGGTTACATTAGTTTTGGGTGACTGAAGCATTTTTTCTGCAGTTGAGTATTTTGTAGACTATTGTTTATGCTTGTATATTCCAGTAGATAGGAGACAGAATCTGACTCTTTTATATGCCACAGCTTAACTCAAACACAGGTATGTCGCTAAGATTTACCATTTTATATCACTCAGGTAGAAGTTGTCTAGTGCTTGCGTTTCATGTCCAGCCAGGTGTGTTTTTAGAAGCTTACATTTCACTTTATTCAGGCTTTCCTGCTTTTCTTTATTGTACATTTGTAATACATGTAACCTAAAGGGGTAAAGCCTTTTTTTTTTTTTTTTTTTTAAAGTTCTTTCAGTTTTTACTACTTAGATTGATAGAATAACACAAAAAAACAGATATACACAGCATAAAAATTCTTTTTTTAGATTCCTATATATTTTTTGAAAATTTCTTGAGAAATCCAGTTTGGCAATTATTTGTTTGCAAATGTTAATTCAAGTTACTAATTGTATATGCATCCTACACTAGACCTGACCTTATTTACACAACATATATAGGAGTATAAGAATAATTATGCTTGTGATTTGATTTTTTGATTTGATTTTTTGTTTTTACGCCATACTCAGCAATCTTTCAGTCATATGATGGCATCCAGTTTTTATTGGTGGAGGAGAATCCCCGGTTACCCGGGTAAAGACCACCGACCTTCCGCAAGAAAACTGGAAAACTTTCCCACTTAATTCGAAATGACCCTAGCGCGATTCGAACCAGAGGTGAGAGGCCTTGTGATTTAAAGCGCAATGCTCTAACCACTCGGCCACGGAGGCCCCAATCATGCATATGTATATTTCTTATTTGTTATTATACATCAATTTAAGTAGTAAAACATGAAATAATTTTGGGGGAAAACACAGCCAATAGTTTAATTAAAAGTCTGTTAATTAAAAAGATTGTTTGATTTGCTTTTATCTCAGAAAAGATAGCATTTATGTATTCAGCATCAGGAATGATTCTCCTTTGCATTTTAGCCTTTATCAGCTGACCTATCACCAAATGTCCCAACACCTCACTCTCCATGAGCTTTTTTGATGTCATTCAATTGTGGCGTCATAATTACACATATTTTTGAAGGGCCATTTAATTGTTAGGTCATATCGGAAAAGTTTGCCGATAGGTGCCGTGTTGGGCATTTGGCGAAAGGTCAATTTACAGTACACTCCACACCAAGAAAATGGTGACAAAATTACTGTCATGGACCCCAAATCTCTCAATTGTAACTCCTCGCTGTAACCTAGGCTGATTTTTATGGGAAAGGGATATAAAAAGAAGGCTCTAGAAAATGTACATAATTCATTAAATTATAACTTGCTAAATTCAGCGCAAACAGCAGTTTACTTGCGGAAGGCCAGTGGTCGCTTCCTGGGTACATTGTAATTGGTTTGGGGGTTCTTTCCTGGTCGCCACCATATAACTGAAAAATTGTTGAGTGTGGCTAAAAACTCTTTTGAAAAGAAATAAATTTAACACAAACATATACTCCACTCAGAAGCTAATAGAAAACAAATAGATTTCTTTGTTTATCATTGTCAGTGGCCTTCTATTATAATTATGTCCACCAAACGAAGTGGGGGGGGGCATTATGTGTTTACTCCGTTTCTTCTTCTTGTTATTATTCTTATTATTCTTCCTTCCGACATTTTGTTCCAAAACCGCTGGATCAATCCATACCAAACTTCACAGGGATATTACCGAGGGTAAGATGTAGTGAACCTAACCCTTTTTTTCCAAGAAAAAGTCACATGATCAAATGTTGGCTCCTGATTGGTCCAACACTTAAACGTAAATAACTTTAATTTAGCAATGATTCTATATTATTTCCGTGTCACTAGGCCTGAATGAAGACTGTGCACACTGTGTACTTCGCAAAGCGAATTACGTAAAAGTAAAGGGTAAAATCCTGATTTACCCCCTTAAAAAATTGCTTAAAATCAGGACAGAAAGTTCGGCGAACTCATTCATGCCCTAATACTGTAGATGGATTGGTAATATATGGAAGAGTTACAAGAGGCTGTATTATGAATTTGCAGTTCCTTGATAGGCCCCTAGTGTCATGTTACGTACGTTCTGGCCATTATTTTACACTACTCGGATAAAATACTGTTAATATACGATGTTTCATTTAATAAATAATAGCGCCACGGTCAAAATATATACATGTATATTCTCAGAGATCAAGACGAAGTAATACTAATACTTTATAAAGTTGTGATGGTAATCTAATGTTCCAGAAAGATCGTCAATAAAAAATATTTTTGTTTGAAAACGGCAATAAAATTTTCTGAGTTGCGGTGATTTATGTGGGTCGTTGGGTAAACAGCAAACAAACTTAATTTTATTTTAGGCCTTACATGTTGCTTTCATACAATCAACATCTTGCCTTATAGAAATGCGTTGCTTTCAGAGCTGAATGCTAGCTTGATTCTTTTTTTTTTTGTATCAGATTACATGTATATGCACACATTGTTAGCTTTTATTTTTAAAGCATTCGGCCATCCCATTTTTTTTTTTTTTTATGTTTAGCATCCACCCTAAAGTCAAAAACCTATCTTTCTATCAGGAAAAAACCCCCACAAAATGACAGAAAAACACAAGATATTTTTATGAGTACAAATGCAATTTTATGGACATTGAAGTATTTCCTAATATGTTAAGAAAGGAAAACAAAATTACACTTATAAAAACCATATCTTAGGCACATACATGTACTAATAAATAACGTATGAAATTTTTATTTTTACAATTATGAAAACAAATGTGCATGCTTACCTGTTCACTTTAAGGCTATATTCGTATTTTATCATTATATGTTTGTGTGGTTTTTTATTTTTGTTTAATGATCTCAAAACCAATCTGTCCGCGGACGCTAAACAGAGAAAAAACTTGAAATGGCCTTATACTGATAGATGTACAAAGCTTTTAGAATTTTAATAATGCTAGTGTTAATTTGTTTTATATCGGAGAAATAAACACTGAAGTTTTCAAGATTTAATTCTCCCATGGTTCATAGATTTTTCCTTCTTTTTAACGGGGAGTGTCTTCTTCGTCAACCCCTGGGTTATTGGACAAGCTACACGCGTTATGACATCACAATACAATTTATGACGTAGAACTTCTGTGACTTCCAGAATGCATTGCATAGTTATGTCATATTTGTTATTGTAGGTCTACATGCACAGTCCCCATTAGTGTCCCCAGTAGTGCCATTTGTGTACAGATCAACCTCTAAATAAAGACCACCTCCCTATAAAGACTGGTTTTGTTGTGTCCCTAAGGGGAGGCGGAACAATATATATTCGATATTTCATGTATGTAGCGATCAATTCAAGACATTGAACACTGTTTCTATATTTTATTAATAAAAAAAGGGTATAGTGCTACAAGTGCTTCGAAATAGGTCAACAAAACTGTTTATTAAACAAAAGCTACAGTTTAGTACGGCGATAATATACGAACAACTCGGTACAGATGTAAAGTTAGTAAGGAATATATATTTTTATTGATGATAATTGTGCACACAAACTAATGAATTGAATACATATACATCCAACTGCTTTTGGTGGAGAAGTTGGGTACAGTAAAACCTGCTTTAGTGACCAACCTGTGTATAAAGACCACCTGGTCATAAAGACTCCAAAAGTACCATTTGTGTACAAATCAACCTGTATATAAAGACCACCTCCCTGTAAAGGCTGGTTTTGTTGTGTCCATAAGGGGGTCTTTATATACAAGTTTCACTGTATTTTTTGGACTCATTGCTTCTGAGTGGTGCTTATGCCTAAGGGAATGCCATTTTGATCGTGAGTGTGGATATTAAGATGCTGAGAAATGCTTGCAGTTGGAGGGGCTTGTGGGGGTTGCTGTCCTTGAATAATTTCAGAGTAAGTGCATTTTTGAATTGTAACATCTCGCACTTGCTTCATTCTTATGGCCAGAGATTTTCATAATTTCTCTGGTCAGCATGTGCTAATAGTGTGATAATTGTGGCTCTTACACACTGATAGGTGTAAATGCGACTGAGTCCAGCTTTTCATCATATCATTAAGAACGCACTTGCCTACCAGCGAAGAAGTGTAGGATATCCTGTCATCTGGTTCAGATATTTTACCTTTAGGATGTTGAAATAAATAATCTGTTTTAGGGTTCCTTCTCTCGTGGTACTTTCGTAGGGAATTGACTGGACATTGTAGCATGTTGGAAACATATATACTAGGGCGAGTCTCAAAGTCTCTGTCCTTTAGATTGCCCCCTTAGTGATTTTTTGTGGCCTCATTGTAAGCCATCTCAACAAATTCACACTGTTTTTCATCCATTGAAAAAAGAAAACGGTCATATTTGAGCTGGCGGAAATTTTCACATCCTCTCCTAGCAAAAATTCAATGGTATATTAAACCATACTTTACGTTGTAGTGAGGTTGGATTCATAGTAGAAAATATGGAAGAATCAAAGTACTGAAATTACTGATACGAGTTGATGGCAGTCGTAAGTTTTAATGAGATGTAATACACTCAGTATACTGAATACTTTTTAATTCGGTAAAATTAGGTTTTACAAAAAAGCGACTAAAAATCGGGTCAGACATTTGTTCTAACGTGAGTACTAATGGCTTATTTATTATGCAACAAACTACATAGATCAGCGTTATGATTATAAAATCTTATGCTTATAAACATCGTTTCATCGATATTAAATTTCTATGCGACAGGGCAATATCAGTAACCTTAAATCTCTAGGTCAATACACGTACATGTAAAAACATTTTCCCAACTTCAAAGACTGCCGCTAGTTTCTCATCAGTTAAGATCACGTGAATGAGGAATGACGCAACTTCTATGTCCTACTTCAGAGTCGGATCTTGGCAATACACAGTAAGGGAAACTTGACCAAAACTCATTTGCATATTAATCGTGCGTAAAAATTGTTAACAGTCCATTCTATCGCTTTTAATGTCAATTCTATCACAAGAGCATAATGGTAAAAAATAATTGAAAAGTAACATTCTAAAGCAAATTTATAATGTCTTAAAATTCATAAAGGTCGTTGAACTGACCTTTAATAGCATATATTTCAAGTCTTGTAGACCTATATTTTTTTCAGCGAAGTGTTACTGTATTTTCGTCATTTTAAAAAGCAAAAATATACAAATTAAAGTGTGATTTGCAAATTTCAATCTTGAAGTTGAATTTATGTTGCTGAAATGTACATACATGTGTAATTTTGCGGCAATATAATGTGTTGTTAACCTCATACTGCAAAATGTGCTTTGCCTTGTTCCCAATAAACAACTTAGCATAACATAACTACATTGATGTTCCATCAACTCGTAAAAACGTCAAATTTCCATGTCAGTACTGGATAGGCACATCATGTTTGCTTTTGTCTTGGCCCTCCTTTTTAATTGTCTTTAGCATGCCAGTAAACATTGCATTGGGTTTTGAGAAATCACTGGATTCTAGTATAGTGAAGGTTTTGTTGACAGAAGGATTTTTAGGTATGTATAAATAGATGTGCGAAACCCAACAAAAGTACTTTCGCTATAGAAATTCACCATTCGCATTCCTAACCTCTGCGTAAAATTGATGCAGTATTCTGTCCATTTGATTGGTTGGCTGATCTTTAAAGTTTGGATCCAGTTGTTGTTCTTTTAACCATTTTGAAAGACAAATCATTATAATATTAATAGTGTATATTTATGAAAAGTTTGCCTGTATTGAATCCCTATAAATTGCTTTGACCCAGTTCTGTTTTGATGATGTAACAATTTCGATTTCATTTGATAAGGACTGTTTTAGATAAAGACTGTATATAGATCTAAGCTAAAAGTTATTTGGTCATAGTTAAAGGAAGGAGCAAACATAAGTCAACATTTTAGGTAGTTTCTATCAGTAAAATGATAATTTAAAAATGTGCAGGCATTAGAATAGGTTTACCATGTGGTTTACCACTCCACTTATGCCTCATAGTGCAACTTCTATTTCTGACAGAGGAATCGCTGATACCACATTGTACCAAAAGTTTTTGTAAAATATTCACATGAAAACCTGATCCCCAATTTTAGCTAAATATTATTTTTTAGATGATAAAGTGTGTATAAGCAGTGTACTGTAGGATATCTTTATTTTGCAATTGATACTTTTGAAAACAGAAACTCCATATTTAGTTGTTAGCATAGGCTCTGCTTGCAGAATTAATACCAAGCACATCTAATTCTTTATCGTCATACAATATGAAACAAGTTTTCACACTTTTGCAACCTTTGATAAGCTCATTCTGCTGGAGAGAGTTATCCACGGGACTGTGACATGTATGCCCGAATTTGATGTCACCGTGGTGCTGCTTAAAGGTCAGCATTCCCACACTCACCTCATAATCATCTGTTACATCATCATCGATGCTGATAGATAGATCGGTGTTACGGAGGTGTGTTGTGTCATCAGCGTCTAACAACATGAACAAAGTACCTAGCGATTCCATATCATCATCGCTCATGGATGGTAATAGATTTTCTCCTTCATCTTTGTTTGTTTAAGATCTGCTAATTATACAATTAAATTTGGCCATGTCTTGATTTCATCTCTCTGAAGTTGAGGAGGGCTAATGCTTTCAAACAGATTTTGGTTTCAAGTTAGGAAGAATGGTTGATGAAAGGTTTACAAGCTGCTGTTGCTCATATATAAACTAAACTTGCACCATGTAACATAGACTATGCTTTGGATGCTGAGTTAGTTAAATTAAAACTGCCCTTGTACTTGGACTTCAAGCCCACTATCAAAGCTGTGGTCCAGAAGAGTGGTAGAGGTCACGTTAATTGGGGGACATAAGATATATTGATAAGAGGTGAGTTTTGTAACATTTTACATAAGCATGTACATTGTATATACATGACATATTCATTGGTGAAATCTCCTTATCATATGGGGCCACATTTATTTTTTTGTCAAGTGATTGGTGGTGACATGATGCCAGGCATCTCTGGGGGAGAGAGGAAGCGAGTCAACATCGCATGCGAGTTGCTGACAGACCCGGCACTGGTTCTATTGGATGTAAGTCTTTCAATACAAAAATAACAATTTTCATGATATTTCTGAATTGAAGTAATACTGAAAAAAAAAATGAAAAAAGTTTATTTCTATCTGAAAATTTCATATATTGTATTTGATCCAATAAGTGCCCCTGGTTATAAATAGATTGAAAAATAGGGGCAATAATTAGGACCAGTTCAACCCAAATTCTGACCAAGAAAAGTGGGTGTATTTCACATGAGCTATCAAGAACTATGGATTTTAAGACATGGTGGCAAATAGGCTAATTAGTGATAGTTATTACAGATAACAATTTTAAGCATGTCTCTGTTACTGTAGGATTACAGGCCTTTCAAATTGGCACTGGTTCACTGGACTGTGTCCAGTAAATAATAGAATTGGCCTTTAGGTTTCTTATCTGTACTGACCCCAATGTCCAGTACAAGAAATAAAGACAAAGTTTAAGTGGTTTTTTTTTTTCAATGACTGTTACATGTATGTATCTCATCTTTTAAAAATGTATAATACAAACTGAAAATATCCTGTCTTGTCCTCATTTAATGGGAGGACCTCCTTTACACAGTGTCGATTGTGTTCCAGAATTGACCAAACCGATACGGTTCATGAATTAGTCTTTATGAACATGCGCAAAATGTATTTTGGGTAGCGATAAAGCCAATCGTTGTTTGGGGGATGTAGAGCACTAGTGAAACATGCAAGTCCATACTTGTGAACTTTATTTCGTAATTGTTATATATAAAGTTTGGTTTTATAGCATTTTTAAAAAAAAAAAAACAATAAATTCACAACTGATCACCCTTTTTGCAGTAAATAAATAATTTTAATATTAATTTAAGAAGTACAATAAAAATATGCTCACCAAGACCTAGTCGTCTGGTTGTTTTCAGGAATGCGTGGTAATACAAATATTCTGTGCAAAACGGGGACTCATTTCCAGATTGCAATCAAAGTGTTGTAGTAGAGTTTTTATGTTACTGGCCCATTAGCTGAGTATACCAAAATAAATTATTTCTACTTTTTTTTCTACTTTTTATACATGAACTTGATGAACAGTAACAAAAAAAGAACTGTACACAGGCATAAGAATTCCTATCTTCCTATATATTTTGTGAAAACATTATTCCAGTGTGGTATTCATATACAGATAATAAGGTTGAATTAATCAATTGCAAAATTGAAAAAGTTCCAAATCTGGATTTCTCAACCTCTTTGGACCGGTAACAGAGATAAATCCCAGAGTTTTTGAAATTGACCGGTCTTGCCAGAAAAACCAGTAAATTATTCTAAATCTAGTGAAATCTATCTGATAACTGGTCCAAATGACCAGTAATTTTCCATTTCATTCCAATTCTATGTATATACAAACCAGTTAAAAATTTTCTTTGACCAGTGAAATTCCTTTATTCACTGGTCCGGTTGACCAGTAATTTTTTTTTTTTTTTTTTTCAAAATTTCTGTAATCCTAGACCATATTTGGGTCCAGTTCCAGGAACCCATTACCAATGCGAAAACAGCCTATATTTTCCCAAAAAATTTAAACAAAAGTTCCCAATTTGGAATTTCAAAATAAAGAATGAAGTATTCTCCAACAATTATCTCAAATGAATTTTTTTTCTGTTTTAGCCAATATGCTGTATATTTTGGGACCAGAATTTAGGAATTAGGAAAATTCCTGGGTACAATGTAATTTTGTTCAGCTTTTGGAAAGTTTGGTACTTGGAAATAGACCATAAGTCAATAGTTCCAGTCTACTCCTGTTTTAAACCGTGAAAAATTTACAACAACTCGAACTGGTTGACAGTTTTCATTACTGTAAAGTGTTTACTTGTTCCCGTATGTTATGTATACATTGTATTTTAGTGACTATTTTTTTTTTTCAAATATCTTTCATGTGTAAAATGTAAAGTAAAACCAGCTTTAGTGACCACCTGTGTATAAAGACCACCTGGACATAAATACTGTTGTTTGCTCTCACCAATAGTACCATTTGTGTACAAATCAACCTCTGTATAAAGACCACCTCCCTTTAAAGACCGGTTTTGTTTTGTCCTTAAGGGTATCTTTATATACAAGTTTCACTGCATTTACATGTATATAGAGTTTGAATAATCAAAATGCCAGATGACTTGGTAAGCAGCATTTTTTAATGCTAATATTCGGAATTCATTTTAAGAATATTACCACATTTTCATCACAAAAACGAAAATTCATCCAGTGTGTAAAGTAATTAGTAACAGTACATGCAATGACTCCCCTTTGTTGTCATGGAAATAATGATCACCCAATTGTCGCTCATTTCGACTGTCTGAGTTTGTTCATGGTTATCAACACAGCCTTGTGTTAAGGAACTCACGCAAGCTGAAACTCAGTGTTCTGAATTTTGAAGGACTGGTATTCAGTACCATAGTTGGTTTGAACTTGAAAATAAAAGAAAAAATCCAGACTTTGTCAACATGATAGGTATCACAGAGTTTTGGAAGTTCACCGGTCTTACAAGAAAAACCGGTAAATTTTACAAAAGTCAAGTGAAATCTATCTGATAACTGGTCCAAATGACCAGTAATTTTCCATTTCATTTCAACTGTGTATATATACAGCCCAGTAACAATTTTTTTTGGACCAGTGAAATTCCTCTACTCACTTGTTGGTTGTCCAGTAATTTTTTTCTTTTATTTCAAAATGTCTGGTATCTGGAAGTGAACAGTTTTCAGAAGTTGCACTGTATATACACAGATATAATTACATGTACTAAGATCTAGAATAACCATAAAATTATTGAAAATGTTTTCAGGAACCAACAACTGGACTTGACTCAAGCATGTCGCTCAGTCTTATACAGACCATGAAGATGTATGCCATCACACACAACAAAATCATAGTGGCCACCATACACCAGCCATCCACTAGATTATTCAACACATTCGACCATCTTCTCCTGTTATGTCAAGGTCAAGTACGTGTCATATTAACTCATCAACCCCTGGAAAACAATGGACTCTTCTGTTCATTAATAACTTAGACCAGTCCAAATGTGTCTTTAGGGGTGAATGAGTTAATTACTGAATGTAACATTTTACAAAAGTTGCAGCAACTTTCCTTGCTGTACAGTTCTAGTGGTAGAGCATTGGACATGCAAGCAACAGGTCTAGTGTTCAAGTCTTGAGTACTGGTACTAGGAAATACTGAAGGCTCAGAAAATTAGCATTCTACAATGACAGTCAGCAAAAAATCCCTATACAGTAAAACTTGCATATAACAAATTTCATGGCACCATATTTTTCAATTTGTTATAAGGACGATTCGTTATATAGTTACAGTGAAGTTGGCTGAATAGTTACAATGCAATTTGTTAAGAACAAAAATCACTCTAAATTCTGTCTAAACAGGAACTTTCCTAGAAATAAAAAGAAAGGAACTTTACTAGGAAGAAAAAAGAAAAGAACTTTCCTAGGAATAAAAAGAAAGGAACTTTCCTAGGAATAAAAAGAAAGGAACTTTCCTAGGAAGAGAAAAGAAAGGAACTTTCCTAGGAATAAAAAGAAAGGAACTTTCCTAGGAAGAGAAAAGAAAGAAACTTTCCTAGGAAGTGAAAAGAAAGGAACTTTCCAAGGAAGAAAAAAGAAAGGAACTTTCCTAGGAAGTGAAAAGAAAGGAACTATCCTAGGAAGAGAGATTAGGCCTACTTATGCTTGGTGAAAAAGTCAACAATTGACATTTGATTTTATGATGTTGATCACTATGTTATAGTACTATAAAAGACATTGATTGGGACATCAAGGGACATGGAAATTGGATTTTTATAGGCAAAATTTAGTTGTATAAAATTCGTTTTTATAGAATTGATTTTCAGCAAAGAATATATAGAGGTGCAGTCGAGGATTATCTATTGTTTCGTTATGTGCATAAATTCATACAAACGAGTTCAATATATTCAAGTTTTACTGTATATTGGACCTTATTCTTGTTGCTATTCAAGGTAAAAGGTTTTCTGTTGACACCTGTATCCGGTAGCAAACATTTTGCCACTGGCTAAAAAGGATCATTTCAGTCCATGCAATGGTACATGTACATGTGATTTACTGTATCAATTTCTGTCGGTTATTATAAGATACCTCCCACAGAGAACTGCTTCAGGTAATCTATTAGTAGTGTATTTAACTTGGAAGAAGTCATACATAAAATACTGCATGTGTATTGAGATTAGCGTACTCATATTTTAGCGCTCTGAGGGCGTGTAGGCTTATTAGTGTAGTCTTGTGCAATTACGACGAACAAGAATTTTTTTAAAATTAGCATTGATATATACTCTGTTGATGCACACTATAGCTTTCCAGGTGTACTTAAACAGCGGTCATGTACAGGTAAGATTATCCCGGAGCCGTGGTTATCTTCAACCAGGCTATACAATACAGGTAAAAATGGCCATTCTATCCAATTATAGATATTGCGTTGTACTATTCATGTTGTAAACATTACTGTATACAGGGAAATTTTAGCCTCCGTTTTATTTTCGCCCCTTTCATCCTCATGGTCAGTGGGTGAATTCAAAACTGGGCGAATTCAAAATGATACATTCATCAATTTTTAATAATAAAATTCTGGGTGAAGTTAAAGTGGGGCGAAAGTGTTTGCATGTGCATTAGGGCGAAAATAACATGGAGCGAAAATAACCGTGTATACGTTATTCCAAACTGATTTCTTGTATGTTTTGTTTTTCACCTCCATATACCTGTCGACAGTTAAAATGACTGGAAATCGGACAGAATGACTGAAGAAAGTGATAGATTCTCCGCCGCCCTCTATAAATCTGCCAGATCCCTGTAAACGTAGTAAAGCAAATATTTTGGAGGAAAAAAAAGAAATGCATGTAAAGTCTCCGTGAATGAAAAAACGTGAACGAGGGACTTACACATGTTACAATAATTATGACGAAGAGAAATAGCTATGCGCATGGCAGATTATTTTGTACTGCATGTATAAATACCGTTAGTTTGTTGCCTATGCAAAAACACAGGATGGAGAAATTTTAGCGCTGTACTTGAATTAGCGCAATTACTTGAGCGCAAAAGGCGCTAATACTAAAATATTGCTAAAATAAGTACACATACAGAACGGTGACTGTTCCTTTGTCGGACAATCGACAGGAAATACTCAGTAATTTAAACTGTTTGTAATGTTTGTTACAGATGGCTTACTACGGTCCCACGGGAGCAGTTGTGGACTATTTTAATGGGATCGATGTTCCCATCGCCCCAGGATTTAATCCTGCGGACTTTATACGTAAGTTATTACAAGTAGTGCCTCCGCCTGGCAAATACTTTTCTTCTTTTCACTAGTTTTATGATACGATCAAATAACATGCTTCTTGTGTAAATATTTTTACATATTTTTTGTATTTGTAATATTTTTGCATCTCACCAAATTCATTCTCCATGTAGCCGTGATGTTTGCTGACACATAAAAGTGTGGTCTTTTGTAGATGTAGCAAATTCATTTTCTGTGTACCGTATTTTACGGCCTATAGGTCGATATTTTTTTTCTCCAAAGTTGTGACCTCGACCTATTCACCGCATCGACTTATCTTTGAAAAAAATAGTGAAATATTTAACTTGTATCTGCAATTCCTCATTTTAACATCGTAATTCAAAATTTTCCATAGGATAATCTAGGGGCCTACTCCAAACACCTATTTGTATTTACACCTAACAGTATAAATAATTTAATGATGATTTGACAAGTAACATAATGGCGATGCTTGTATACATAATCAGTACACACGAGTAATATAAGTGATGTTAAATATATATATGATGCGACTTATATGCTTTTTAATCACTCCTATTTAATTCTGTACCGTAAAATAGGCCGATCACTGATTATTTTAATAGGCTACCATCGTGTTAACACCAGTTATGAAACATAAATGATGCATTATTGTGTTCTTCCATTCATGTTTCCATCTCTGCCGACATCGACCTGTCCTCCATTTCGACCTATCTAATACTTAATCCTGGATTTTTGCCAAAAAACGGCCATTCGAACTATCCCCCATATCGACCTATAGGCCATAAAATACGGTAGCTGTGATGAATGTTGACACATACAAGTAAGACCTGTTGTAGACATACTGAATGCATTTTCTGTATATATGGCCTGTTGTAGACATACCGAATGCATTTTCTGTATATATGGCCTGTTGTAGACATACCGAATGCATTTTCTGTATATATGGCCTGTTGTAGACATACCGAATGCATTTTCTGTATATATGGCCTGTTGTAGACATACCAAATTCATTTTCTGTATATATGGCCTGTTGTAGATATACCAAATTCATTTTCTATGTAGCTGTGATGTATGCTGACACATAAAGTCTGGCCTGTTGTAGACATATATTGAAACATCACCCAAGGACAGATCCAGGTGGTGGCACAGTGGGTGCACACCGCCTCCCCTAATGTTCACAAAATATGTGTAAAAAGGGGGAAATTAATAACAATTTACCAAATTTTGCACATCAATACAATAATCTATTGATATTCTAGGCTTGCATCCCCCTAACTTGAAATTCTGAATCCACCCCTGTAATCAACAGGAAAAAAAATGCTAGATCTATTCATGTGCTGGGGCTCAACATGAAACCTGTGAATAGTCTATGATAATCAAATTATAACTAAGGGAAAAACATTTTTATAAGGATACAGTTGTCCCCAAAATTTTGTAGTATCCTTCGTCCATGAGATATATTGTTATTGCCTAAACTATGTTTAAAATGTAGAGTTTGAAAGCTCATTTTAGCCAAATGAAACAGAAGAGCATCTGTCTTTCAAGTGAAAGGTCAAGGTTTGAATCTTGCTTGGGACACTGGGTCTTTGTGTCTGGCACCATAGCCAATGCTCAACTCTGAAGCTGGAATTGACATTTCTTTGAGTGACATTTTTATGGTTAACATTGAAGCTGAGATGTACATTTGCTCAACTTTAAAGCTGGAATTGTCATTTCTTTGTATGAATCTAAAATGCTCATTTTTTAAGCTAAAATTAACTTTTTTTATGGATGAGTGACATGTAAATGCTCAACTTTAAAGATGAAATTGACATTTCTTTGGATAATGGTGGATGCTCACTGCATGCGGTGACAAAACAGCATGGGTTCAGATTTATATATAATGGTTGGTGACATCCTAGTGTTAGGATAAATAACAAAATGTTGCCTCGGAGATTTTGAATACTGTATTACACCACGCTCAATAATTTGTCAGTTATATGGTGGCTGGCAGTTTTAATGGTCGAGGAGAGAACTTGGTTACTCTGTACTCAGGAAGAGACTACCGACCTTCCACAAATAAACTGGCAAACTGGCAAACTTTCTCATAAAAAATCAGATGAGGTTTCATTAGGGCTCAAACCTGTGCTGACAGAAAGCGAGAGACTAAATGGTTCAAGGTACAATGGTGTAACCAATCGGCAGCCACAGAGACCCGCTATTGTTTGTTTTAATGTTGTATGATGAAATGAAAGTAAACCGACCTGTTTTATATTTTAGAAGGAATTTCTTACTTGAAAAGCAGATGAGTTTAATATAATGGTGGGCAAATCATCACAAATCTATGGTAAAATATCTGAGAAAAATCGCTTTGTCAGTTCTAATGTTAAGAAAAAGCCAGAAGTTCTTCGACTTTTTCTTACATAGAAGTTTGACACAAATGAATATTGGTGCAGGATATATGAAAATGGGTCCCTCTCTTGTAGAGCAAGCCATTGCATGTAAAATAACCCTCACTGCATTGGCATCAGTCCATAGCACAGGTCATAATTTGTAGAACTTCACCTAAAGCTAGTGACATCTCCATAGAAGTGAAAAATTCTTGACGGGATGCCAAACGGCAAAGATGAAAAATAAAACCATAAGAAAAATGTAGCATGAAGGGACACTGTGAGGTTGTTTTGATGAACCAGTGATCTGATATTTTACAGTGGAGAAAATGAAGGGAGACAAAGATACTCAGGCCCATATAATACAGGCAGCCATTGAAAATAGGTGAGTTTAGAAAACATAGTGATGGAACTTTATTAAAATTGATAGATAGCATGTTTATACACTTGCAGGTCTTACATCATGAAATATGACTATAAAATTGTAATAAATTCTCTCTTTGCCTCTTTCTCCTTCATTCTCTCTCTGTCTCTGTCTCTTTCTCTGTCTCTATCTCTCTCTGTCTCTCTGTCTGTCTGTCTCTCTCTCTCTCTCTCTCTCTCTCTCTCTCTCTCTCTCTCTCTCTCTCTCTCTTTCTTTTTTTTTTTAGTACTATAATAGACCAGCTTTAATACTTTATAGAAATACTGACAATTGGCCCTCAGTTCTAAAGGAGGAAGCATTATTTGAGGATTGGGATGAGGCAGAATCTCCGACAATGTTAGTAACACCTGATGTTGAAGAAGAAAGGGTGTTTTTCGGCAAATTCCAAAGAAGGAAGCATATATCTGATAAAGGAGGTTTGTTTATTGTTGTTATATATATTTGTTTATTGTTGTTTAACGTCCCACTCAAGAGTATTTCACTCATATGGAGACGTCACCAAATGCCGGTGAAGGGCTTCAAATTTTGGCCTATGCTCAGCACTTACGGCCATTAAGCATTGAGGGTTCTTTAATGTGCCGACACCTACTGGAATCTAACTCACGACCTCACAATTAAAGAGAAGGTTACCGACTGAGCCAGGTCAGCTCAATAAAGGAGGTAGCATATGTAGTCATTTAAAATGCTCTAACTCATCCACCCTTGTGGTCTCAAATAGACTCACCCAAATTAAAAGATTAATAGAATCTTATATGGGGGTGTGAATTGGATAAGGAAATCTCCATCAGAGTGGTAAGTACCTTGCTGTCCAATCGGAGGGTTTCCAGAGGATTGGACATTCAGGTTATTACCACGAGGGTTGAGATTTCTCTTTCCATTTAACACACTCATGTTTGATTATTTTTCTCCCTTGAATCAAGCACATGTCTGTGCACATAAATAAAACCTGACACAATTTTAATGCACTTTATTTTGATCACATAGTAAGTCACACGTTAAAAAATTATACTGTGACGTCATTCCAAGTATTGATTGTCTACCCCCTACTAGAGGTGAATCAATATACCGACTGATCAACCAATCAGCAAACGTCTTACATTTTCTTATGTTCAAAATGGAGACAGATGACATGAATACAAAAAAAATGATGGGTAGCTAGAATAAATGTCTCGTAGAAATGGAATTATTTCATGTCATAACTTAGTGACGATGGATTCATATATCTAAAAGATCAAGTAAGCATATCAACAAATAACAGACGTCAGCAATAAGAAATAGACGGTTAAAATGAACACTAAACTGCCATGAAAATGTCACAGCATCATGCTACGAAGAAAGTACCATATATGGGAGGACTTCTGCCCCTTATTTTACCACAAAAAAATCACTTAAAATCAGGGCAGAAAGTTTGGCCTATGTTTTGTAATGATTTCAGGAAACACAGATATGTAGAATTTGAACACAGAAGATGTAAATTAAACTTGATTAAATTTAAATTAAATTGAAATTGTTGTTTTTTGAGACTTGACCAATACATCAATACAGATTGTGTATTAAAAAAAATATTCAATATGTATTGTATCAAAAAATTCCAATCAATACACAGCCCTAACCCCTACAGTATGGACAGAGCAATTCTGACTCCATAAATTGGCATTTATGCCTGTCCAAAGTGGGAGAAATAATGGTCTACTGCCATAATGTATATAATTCATATTGCTTGTCAAATTATCATAAAATTGTGATAAACCCCTGAATTCAGACAGTACACTTCTTTGAAATGGACAGGTCCAAATATGACTTCAGATGTTGATAAGTTAAACTTAAAAAAAAAAAACCTTCAGTCATTTCTCTTAAAATTTGTTTAACTCCATAGCACATGCCAAATTTTGTGGCATTTCGTCAAAAGTGAAAAAATTCTATTCAGGCTGGTAAAAAAATAAACACAACTGAAATGAAACATTTAAAAAGTATATAACTAATAAAGAATCACTCATTTCAGAAAACAACAGTGTTGACACAAGTGTGAAAGATATAGACCACATTAGTTTCAATGAAACCTTGAAAAGGAAATGGCCGACTGGATTTTTTACTCAGTACAAACATTTGACCATGAGAAATTTCCAGTTATACAAATCCCGCATCTTTAATGTTATAAAAGTTCTGGAGAATGTATTGATTTGTGCAATGGTCAGTCTGATATGGTTTCAGCTGCCCCGGTCAGAGGAGACGATTCGAGACAGAATGGGAGTGGTATGTTATAAGGAATTCTTATTACCATAATGTTTATGTTTATATTTAGAATTTGTGTTGAAAGTTTTTTGTTTTTTGTTTTTTTTCTTGCAAACTAGTGTCTGTGTGTCCTTCGTTGGATTGTGCTTTCCTCTGTACGGCATCCTATCCATTCTTTGTATCCTATCCAAGCCATATATTTGTCATACCCCTATATTTTTAGCCCACCATCAACAGATGGTGGGCTGTTCATATGACCCTGCATCTGTGGTCCTTCCGTCATTCGCCCATCGTCCGTCCTGAACAATTCTTGTTACCACTATTTCTCAGAAAGGACTGAAGGAATCTCCTTGAAATTTGACATGAAGGTTCACCATGAGGTCTAGTTGTGCATATTGCATTTTCATAGAGACTGACAGGCGACCATCTTGGATTTTGACCAAAGGATGATTGTTACCACTATTGCTCAGAAAGGACTGATGGGATCTCATTGAAATTTGACATGAAGGTTCCCTTTAAGATGTAGTTGTGCATATTGCATTTTCAGAGAGATTGGAATCCAATATGGCCGACAGATGGCCATCTTGGATTTTGACCATAGGAAGTTTGTTATTGCTATTTCTCAGAAAGGACAAAAGGGATTTCCTTGAAATTGGACATGAAGTTTCCCCATGTGGTTTATTTGTGCATATGATAATTTCAGAGAGATTGGATACCAACATGGCTGACAGGTGGCCATCTTAGATTTTGACAATGGAAGTATGTATTTCTCAGAATGTACTGAAGGAATCTTTCCGAAAATGATTATGGAGTTGTTGAATTCCATTCTCTCTTAAAATGTAATAAGTTCAGTTCAAATTCAGTTTTGCTATAATCTTGTGGAAAAAGTATTTCACAGAAATATGGATTTAAGTTCAAATTCAATGTTGAGACACTAAATAAGAGAAAAGAAGAGAAAAGAACATTCTCTCATAGATCCATGGTGGGCGCCAAGATTCCCCCGGGACCTTTTGTTTAAACCAAAAGTTTATGTATGCAGTTATTTTAGAGTTATTCCCCTTTGTTTTTTGGGGGGGTTGGTTGGTTTTGGTTTTGTTTGGTTTTTTGGGGTTTTTTTTGTTTAACTAAAATTGTTTATGTATGTTATTATTTTAGAGTTATTTCCCTTTGTTGTTTTTTTTTCTTTGATTGAAGCTATTTAAGTTTGTTTTGTTTGACATCATTACAGATATTTTTCATCTCCATACACTGGGCTTACACCCCATTGTTTGACGCAGTTTCATCTTGTAAGTAGGATTAGTTTATACTGGTTTCATTGAAAAATATTCATTTTTTCATGTCTCATTTCCATGTTCAAATAGTTTGTATCATATTCCTAATGATTGCTAATCATGTACATGTATTCTTTAATTGCTGGTTTTATACAGTTTTCTTTTGCTCGGTCATTACCCGGTATTTCAATTACAAAATCAGATTGCAAAATCCAACAATAAACAAATTGCAGATTACAATGACATCATAGTAGGAATGACATCTTGATTGCCATTGTTTCAACGTAATCATTTAAGATTACAGATGTTGTTTCTTTTTATATCTCTTAAATATAGATTAGTCAGCTAAGATAACCATGTAATAAAACAATTGTTGGCCTTGGATATCAGTTGACACATTGATTTATTAACCCTAGGACCATCGCATCATGTCAGATTGTGTGGTCTTGTGAGATCCTGGCTCAGTCGGTAGCGCGCTCGACTCTTGATCGTGAGTTCAGGTTCAGCCGGCGGCAGGTTTGTTTCCTGTCTGTCAGATTAGACAGTAAAAACTGTGGTCCTGTGTCACAGTCGGTGTCGGCACGTTAAAGAACCCTCACTGCTCAATGGTCATAAGTGCCGAGCATAGGCCAAAATTTGAAGCCCTTCATCGGCATTTGGTGACGTCTCCATATGAGTGCAATATTCTTGAGACGTTAAACAACAATAAACAAACAAACATACAGACCACATGTCCATATTAGATGAGGTGGTCTATTGTGACAAGCTGTTTTCAGAGACCACAAGTCCCTGTCAGATGGGGTGGTCTGTTGAAACTACCTGGTTTTACAAACCACATGTCCATGTTAGATGGGATGGTCTGTTGAGGCCACTTGGTTTAACAGACCAAGTGTCTATGTTAGATTGGTCAGTCTTTCAAGACAGGTGTGACATTTTAAATATAGTTTGATATCATGTGGTTTCTGTTTTACAGTCCCCATGGAGAAAATGGTCGTTAATAAAGAGCGTATTGCTGGCTGGTACTGTCTGTCTGCTTATTACTTGTCCAAAATGACCAGTGAGTTACCATTGGTCATTCTGCAACCACTGTTGTTTGTGACTGTGGTGTACTGGATGGTAGGGCTTAGTGGAGTGACAGCTTTCTTTGCCACTGTGGGGACATTATTGGTAAACAGCGTGGCTGGACAGGTAATGCAAATGAAGCCATGTCGATAGATAATTATCTTGAAAGATTACCCGATACCGCAAATTATATACCGTAATCGGGCGTGTATAAACGGCATTTATATATTATTCTCAACACAAGGGTTGTCATTGATGAAAAATTCTATATTGATAAGTAAACAGTATTGATGTATCGATAAATCGATTAATATAGTATTTTATGAAATGCATTCAGAATAAATAGATTCTTTATAATATTTAGGTGTTTTATTGTGTATTTGACTATCTGAAGATAAAAAAACCAATCATTACAAGGAAAACATTGTTTATTTGAACAAATTAAACAATTAGAATGAAATGTAATATAGTTCAAGAACATGAAGTTAAATGAATTGAAAATTTTGGAAACTGTATAAGAAAAAAATATCCTGTGAAATGCAGTATGAAATGTATCGATACTCAAGAAATGTATCAATTATCGTATCAATTCAATTTTTATATCGATACATCGATATCAAGTCTATCATTGACAGCCCTACCAAACGCTCCCCCCCCCAATTTGTGTTAAGATTGTTCATATTTTCAAATATAATATAAAGGTTAACATCACAAAAAGGTACTGTTCTACTCTGTTTCCCATGGATATTCTAGGATTAAAGTCATGCCTGATTACCAATCGGCAAACGTAGAGTGCAGACTTGCCAACCTTGAAAAATTTTCATGGGGGAGATTTTTTAGTCTCATGGGGAGAGTCTAAATTTTAGTAAGAAGTAATAAGAAAATTAAAATTTTTCATGGGGGAGATAGGCATATTTCTTGAAGAAATTATCAAAATTTGACATAAAAAATAGGAAGTCTGCCTATATATGGAGGAGACTTGGCAAGTATGAGAGTGTCACTTGCCAGCCAAGATCGTTTCTGTTCGCAAATATTTAGGCTATTTGTAAAATGAAATACATACACATTGAAGACAAGATTAATTTATTTAACATTTATTCACCATCTCGTAGATAAATAAACAAGATTATAAACATACAGAAAGCAATGATGAAATCAAAAACTTTGTCAGGTTTACCATCCAACTGTGAATCTCCTACATTAGTCCCACAGAAAAAAATTGTCCCAAAAATCTGTTGTACCGTATTATCCATGATCCCCATCTCTGAGATGAATTTTAGAGTGAAAAGAATTATACATGCCCAATAACGGGGTTCTAGAAAAACTGGTCTATTAAGAGTTCTAAGTAAAATCTCTCCTAAGCGTAAACCTGTTCAATAAATCGCCTGTCTTGAAAGATCATGTGTGAGAGACCACCTGTCTTCAGAGATCATATTTTTGAGAGACCACCTGTCTTGTGGTGTTAGGATGGGTCTAATTCAAACTGTTTCAGACTTGAGACTTTCTCCACATTAGTGGTCACTATTTCTTTACTCATTGGTCTGCATTTAAACATGAAAATATACATATGAACCTCGCCTTAGGAACACCTTGCTAAGAAAACCACCTCATAATTCCGAGCACCAATATAAAGGATCTTGAAAGTCTACTACAGTTAAACCTGCTTTAGCGACCACCTGTGTATAAAGACCTCCTGGTCACAAAGAGCATTTTTTGCTGCCTCCAATAGTACCACCTCAACTCTATATAAAGACCACCTCTCTCTATAAAGACCAGTTTTCTTGGTCCATAGGAGCATTACAAGTTTACTGTATAAAGACCACCTCTCTATAAAGCCTTGTGTCCCTAAGGAGGTTGTTATATACAAGTTTACTGTATAAAGACATTTCTATAAAGACCAGTTTTCTTGTGCAAATTTGTTATATACAAGTTTACTGTATACCTCTCTATAAAGACTAAGGAGGTTGTTATATACAAGTTTACTGTATAAAGACCACCTCTCTATAAAGACCAGTTTTCTTGTGTCCCTAAGGAGGTTGTTATATACAAGTTTACTGTATAAAGACCACCTCTCTATAAAGACCAGTTTTCTTGTGTCCCTAAGGAGGTTGTTATATACAAGTTTACTGTATAAAGACCACCTTTCTATAAAGACCAGTTTTCTTGTGTCCCTAAGGAGGTTGTTATATACAAGTTTCACTGATTTAAGGGACTACCTCACTGATCAGAGCACCTTGAACTAATCACTTAGGTGGCCTGGTTAGTCAGATTTCTTTCTTATTTAGTATATACCAGGTACATGATAAATAAATCAATGTCTATAAAGTTTGCACATAAAATCAAAACCTGTTTATAAATGTACCATTAGTGGGTGACTGAAATGACATAGGATTTAGTCGCTGAAGTTAAAAGCATAAGAATTGTATAAATATTTACTAGAAAGTGATATGACATTTTCTTTTATCATTGTTACAAGTTTCAAAGTTTCAAGGTCATCATGTTAAAGGTCATGGTCACTGCCACCAAAATAACTGAAAAATGCATAGTATTTGTATGATTGACCAAATTATTCAAGTTGTTAACTTAATGCCCCTTATTTTGGGTCTCTTGCATTTCATTATACATGTACAAAGGCAGGAAGCATATTGTCTCTCATTTTCACCCTCTTCTTCCATTTCTTATGATATGTATAAGAGTATTTTGTGTGTTTTTTTTTTTTACAGAGCCTTGGTTTATTTTTGGGAATAACTATCTCTGACATGAGACCAGCCATAACGGTGGCAATCTTGATTGAGATGGCAATGATGTTGCTTGGTAAGTTTATGATTTCTTTTTCTTTTGACATATGGCACCTACTTAAATGACCCACTTATATGTCTCCCACCTGTAGTTAATAAAGTTTTGAGCCCCTCTGGGATCTAAGCTGATTTTGTGAGGAAGTTTGTAAGTTCATTTGCAAAAGGCCGATGATCTATTCCTGTGTACAGTAAAACCTGTATATAGGGGCCACCCAAGGGACAAGAAAATATTGACTTACAAGTTCCTTGCAAGTGACGTCACACACGGAGAATGCCGAGCGAGTATGCATAATTGCCTTAGCTCCGCCAACTTAAATAAAAATGGCCACAAAACTCTGTTATAGGTTGGATAACTCTATGATGATGATTTTTTTCGTAATTTTATAACCAAATGGAAATTTATTTCAAGTAAAAAAAATCGTGTCGGGTGTCCTTTAAGGTTCCATCAATGTCAAATTTGATTGATTTTTCAAAACCAAAATTTTAATTTTTATAGAATATTATACCATGTTTTATACACCAAAATTTGCAGAATTCTGTACTGAATCACAATATCATTACACTGAAGCCGTAAAATGCATCTGGAGTAAGAACTTTGCAATTATATCACTTGCTGTTTTAAAAAATTCTGTTTTCCCTAAAATTTAAGCCATATCTTGGGGCTTTTTAGTAAGAAATATTATATCACAAAAAAGGTATGCAATGGTCAAGCATGGTAGGCAAATCAAAAAATGGATGCCAGTTTTCCAAAGGGGATTACTACTTTCATATAAATGTATGGAGGACCATTACTGTAAAGATAACATACTCATGAACAAAATACACCTGTAATATCTATTTTAACATTTGGATTTAATGCCATTAAAATTACAAAAAAATAGTGCTAGGAATATTCTTTTTAATAGATTCTACTTACCTGATTAACAAGATGTAAAAAATATGTATCGCTTAGCATTTATACAAGTGAAAAAAGAAGGGTATTGAATAGCATTCAGGTACAGTCTTTGTTAGATATGCAGTTTATTCTCTGGTTTGTCATTTTCAGAAAGTAATTGGGTATGGAGAATTTAATCAGTGTTTTTTTTTTAATCTCCCTCCTGAAAAAGTGAGAAAATTATGAAAATTAAAGTTTATCTTTTTTTAAAAAAAAAAGAGAGTTAGATATAAGTCAAATGGATAAATTTGATTTTTTGCATGTACAAATAAATTCTTCTTAAAAGTTTTGTTCAACACGTGTTCAAACTGTTTCATGAGCTGAGAGGCTGAGAAAAAAATTAAACTGAAATGAAATATTGAATAAGAGACAAAAGGCCTATATAACACATTATCTGCATGTCTCTGGGGATAAGAAAGGGCTTCACAATATTTTTGTCAACAATGTAGTTTTATATGAAATACATAGTTAATATTTATAGTGACTAAATGCTTTTTGTAAGACTGTATTTCATATCTGGTAACAAAAAATAATGATTTGTCAGAAATGCCAAAAGTGACATTTTTATTGAATATGTGGCCTTCCGTACAATTTAGTGATGGAAACAGAAAGTTTAAACTATTTATTTTTATTTGATATAGGCATATACAACTATCATTTAAGTAGTTAATCATCACATGTTCACTGAAAATTAAAAATTATGGAGTTTTGAAAAATAATTTTAAAACCATTTCTAGCTCATGCCAAGCCATGGCTGACTTGAGAGACCGGTTAACTTGTTTGTTTTTTATCATCAAATCTTGTTTGATCTTTGAGACAATATTAAAAACGGATGATTGCGAAGTAAATAGACAAGCATGTGTTTAGTATTCCCTTTGAATATCTGTAAATAGGGCTGTTTACGTCTCCGTGATCAAAGATCAGCCGAGTATCAGTCAACCGGAAGATGCTGCTACAAAGTTAGCAGTAACTAAACTCAAGAAATAACGATGTTTTATGAATGGAACATTTCCCAAAATCTATTTGTAACTATTTACAGTTTAAAATGAATGTATAATTGAAACAAAAATTCTAAATGTTTGAATAAAACAAAAAATGAAAGTGCTTAGTATTCATTTCCACCAGCAACAACAACAGATAACAGTGGTGAGAATAATCCAGGGAAATGTCCCCGTAACATACGAGGTGTACACACATAAAATGCTTGTTGATTGGTTCATATTACAGGTATATTTTACAACTAAAGAAATAATAAATTCATAATCGATCTCTTGTATGAAAGCGAAATTGTAGCATGTCATTATCATCCAAAATGGCGTGGTCAGCAGCTGTGGAACACGAACGGGAAATCAAAATATCTCATTAAAAATTCAAATATTTAGTTAAAAAGATGGCCCGCATGCCCTTAGTAGAAAACCTGAGAAACAGTATATGAGTATTATATTATGAAAAGTTTGTCTTTTAAAGCTGTGCATTTTTTGAAAATTTTGATTCATTTTTTCAAATAAATTCGAACCAAACACTATTTCTAACAGTACCAACAAGTCAAACACAAAACAGGCTGCAAGTCTGTATAAATTTTTAACAGTATGCCAAATTTCAAGGTTGGCTTTCTCATACTTAAGGAATAATTACTTTGTGAATCTTTTACCGAAATTTGACTTTAGCGAAACCTTAATATATTTCCAACAGATGCGGTGTGCTGTACCAAATACTGAAATCAAGTATAAAAAAAAAACAATAATCCAGCATGTTAAAGGCACAAAAGGAAACTTAACATTCTATTGCATGTATTGTTCTTTGGATAGTTTGAAATGATTCATATGAATTGTTATGGCTGCAACGTTTACTAAAATCTGTATACGTTTACACGATACTTGGTAATCAAATTGTAAACGTGTAACCGTATATAGGACTACTGAGTACTGTCGTACTAGACTACCTGTCATAGGTCGTAACCATAGTAAACCTAGGCTGAGGGGTGGATCCAGGGTGTGGCAAAATGTTCCCAGAAGGTATCCTTCTTTAAAAATCTTCTTCTCCAGAACTGCTGCATTAATTATAAAACGGATTGTTTTTGAGTGATGTACATGGATGTATGATTCAAGTTTGTTTTTTCTATAGAAATCAGAATATTTATTTTTGACACATTTTTTTTTAAGACTGCATAAAAGAGGGGGGTCATATTTCACACTATCAGCTTTTGTTTCAAAACCACTGAACGGATTTTGACAAAACTTTACAGGAAGCAAGTACTCAAGGTTCTCTTCCAATTTTGTGTTTTGGGGTCAGATTGACCCATGGATGGACCAGGGGTGGGGCAAAAATGTCCCAGAAGATACCCCTCTTGCAAATGTAAATATCCCTTATATACCCACAAATGTGTCAGATTATTCACTCTATTAATTCATACATTCATTATGAATAAGTATGCATAAAATAAGAAAACTTTGATGATAAGTTTTTTGTATACCCCAGGGTACCCCTTAATACTGGAAACAAGTACTCACCATCCTCTACCATATTTGTGTTTTCTCTTTCCTTTTTTTTTTTTTTTTTTTTTTTGTTTTTTTTTTTTTTTTGCCAGATCAGCCTACAGCCAGGTATTATTCTTGGTATTCTTTCCACATTTGTAGATGGTTCACAGGTGAGCAAATTAGGCCCACTTAGGCCCTCTTTTTGGGGGGGGGCTTTGCCAATACATTTAGTCATTGTTGTTGAATTGGTCAAGTATTGTATCATTTGAATTATATTTCAGCTGGTCTTTTTACAAGGACTTTGCCAGTATGGTTAGATTGGATGAAATATCTCTCTCTGGTCTACTACTCATTTCATTGTTTGCTGTATATAGAGTTTGATGGAGGACCACCACTGCAGTGAGTAGCATAGTATTATATATTATGACCTAGTTATAAGTCCCTGACCAGTAAATCTGGGATAACTTTACATTTTGTTTTAGCCTTTGTTTTTCTTTCAGTCTGTCTTGTAATATTTTTTGTATTTGCTCATCATTTACATAACGGTTTCACAGGTAAGGAATGTGCATTGGCTGAATAAATATCAAGTTCAAGCTGATTGGCTGGTTAATTACAAAGTCAAGCTGATTGGCTGGTTTATTGTCATGTCCAGTTGATTGGCTGGTTGATTAGCAAGTCGAGCTGATTGGTGGGTTGATTATCAATTCAAACTGATTGGCTGGTTGATTATCATGATAATTTGATTGGCGGGTTGATTGTCAAGTCAAGCTGATTGGCTGGTTCATTTTCCAGTCTAGTTGATTGGCTGAATAATTGATTTCTGGGAAAATTGACTATAGTCTTTGTCACATTGAAAATGGCAAGTTGTTTCGCTGATTGAAAAAAAAATCGTTGATATTTATCTGTAAATGTTAACTTGGTGATATTCTTTGTATTTTGAGTAATTTATCTATGCCCATGGCAAATGAAATTAACCCTTTCACCCCTTAATATCTGAGTGGTATACTCTTTTGTATTATTTAAGACTAGTCCATTACGGTCTGTAGGATTGAAAGGGTTAATCCTTTCTGTTTGAGATATTTACAGTAATTTTATCCCTATGATAAAATTACATGAAGCATGATGGCGATTTATTGAGGCTAGAAAACGAGTGAAAGAAGGGGAGCATTTATTTTATCAGACTGAATGTAGGATAAAATCATTCAATTGTAACTGAAAAGTCATTAGGAGTTATTCCCCTTCATCGCTCTTTTGTCAGGAGAAAACATTGACTTCTCACATCACCCTATTTATTGACATTGCATGGCCAACACAGAGGTTCTCAAATGAAACGTAATTTCAAGAATTGAAGTGATCAAGCAAGAAGATATAAGATATACTATATTGTTTTCCACTGATATCAGCATATGTTTTTATGCCCCCAGCCTGAAATTGTTTGGATCGCCGTCCGTTTGTCTGTCAGTGTGTCTGTCAATAATTCTGTCCCGCTTACATATAAAGTTATAAAGTGCAATATATCAAGTTTGGATTGTGATACAGTAACCAAACTTAGACTGTAAGTTAATCTAAGGGTTGCTCACACTTCACTGACATCACATGCCCCTGGGGTGGGGTCAAAATGTAGGATACTGCAAAAATTTGTTGGGACCAAATCTTGTAGAATTCAGGCAATAAATTGCTTTACAAAGCAACTTTTAAATTTCCTATATAGTGTGACTTTGACTATAGTTAAGCTCAGATGATTGGCTGATTACTGTCAATCATTTTTGGGGTCAGCTGATTGGTTAGTTGACTTGTCATTGTGATCGCAGACACTCCTTATTGGCTAGTTGGTATAGGTTTGCATATTTCTTTAAAATTCTAACATGATAATCTAAAAATCAGATAATATCTTTAAGAATTACTCTGTCTCGAATTCTATAATACCACTCATTTTAAAATTGAAATATTTTATAGGTGCATTCGAACAAAAACTAAAGCCTTATACACAGGTTAGATGTGTTATTGAATATGTATTATGGAATAAAGTGAACTGCTTGAAATATGCATAGATTGAATATTATATACTTGTAATGATGCTAAGTAGATCCGTGATAAAATGACATTTTTAGCTCGCCTGGCCCGCAGGGTCAAGAGATCTATTGCTATAGCCAAATGTCCGTCGTCCATCGTGGTCATAGGTCTGTCAACGTTTGCATTTAAACATCTTCTCAAGAACCAGTGGGCCAATTTTAACCAAACTTGGCATATAGCATCCCCATGTGAAGCCGCATAAAGTCTGTGAATAAAAAGGGCTAGGACCCATAGGGGTAAAACAAAGGGGGGCCAAAAAGGAACAAAACTTGGTACATCTTTAAAAATCTTCTTCTAATGAACCAATGATCAGATGAGTTTCAAATTTTGTATGCATGATTTTAAAGCCAATATCTACAACGTTTTGCAAACGAAAATGAAATCTGTACATAAACTTCCAACTTGGGTGCGCTTCAGTAACACAGGGTACATTTGTATAACAAATTGTTTAATAACTCAAAACTGATCGACTTTTAGTATACAGAGATGTATGAGTAAGTTGTTAGGAATTATCTAAGGATCAGTTTGACAAACTTCAAGGTTATAGGGTCAAAGGTCAAGGTCAAATGCACCTAAGAAAAGGGGAAAATATAAGTTTTTTTTGTAAAATTTTGACATTTTTGACTACTTCTCCAGAACCATCAGACCAATTTGAAATGAACTTGACAGTTTTTTTTATCAAAAGTATAACTATGCTTTAAAGCCGCATTACAAGTTTTGTGGATGAAAAGGGGAATCTTGTTCTTTAATGAACCAAACATGGCTGCCATGGCTAAATATAGAAGCACATTTCATGTTGCGCGTACAGATATACAATGACGACCATTATAACTAATCGGCCATATAGTTTTATTTCTGTTATATCAACTGTGGGACTTGATTTTCTGGAGAAACAACTACAAAAATGTCTGCTGTATGGGGGAGATGAAGTGGGAATGTTTCAAAACATTTTTTTTTTCAACACATTTTTTTTATCAAAAGTCCAAAAGCTTTTTTTGATCCTAGCTCAGCTTTAAGGCCCAATGATTCTACTGTTTTTCATGTTTATTAGCCATTTTATCATTCACACATTTTTTATGGTTTCTGCATTGTTGACCAATGTTACAAGGACAGGGGAGCAGGTGTGGCTTAGTCAGGCTCCTTGGAATCTTGATTGTCTTGAATGAAGGGGCCATATACACTGTATATTTAATAATGTTCATTGTGCCAATAATTTGTCAATCGAACTTTGCTGAGCCCTTAAGGCATATAACTGTGCTACTACTTTGAAGAAAATCAGATAATATTTGTAGCAGTTATTGCACAGAAATGAAGCGTGAGAGACAGATGGACATACCCAAATTCATAAGGGGGGGGGGGGGGGGAAGAATTGAAATTGCACCTAATTGGAAAATTTTATGTAATATGAATTACATATACATATAGTTTTATTTGGCCTGTTATATCAACTGCAATACTAAGCATTCTGCAAGCCTCTAGAAATTAATGTTTATGTATCTTTTGACAGGTGCCCAAGTGAAAGAAACAGTTCTTTATTTTCAGTCTGCAAGGACAACAATGCCACTCGATCCATTCCATCTAACCTTATCTTGGAGTATTATGACGTCAAGTGGGAGTATTGGCAATATTTTCTGCCACTCATAGCATATATACTTGTGTTCAGACTTTTGGGATACATTTTTCTCAAATATGAAAGAAAGTCACTTTGAAAAATTTTATTGAAATGCGATAAAAATGGTTTCACAAAATATTTTTTTGAAATAATGTGGTTTTGTATAAAATGTATAATAAAAAAATAAAAGTGACTAAATACTTTTGGCACATCTGTAGATATATCTAGTTATGCCATAGATATTAGCTGTATATTAATTTTGATCAATTATTGTATGCTGAAGTTGTGTAGCTTTTTTTACATTAAGGCACTAATTTTTAAATTTTAATGTTGTGATATTGTAACCATTTAACTACCTCGGTATTTACATACGTAGACAGAATGAAAAGGAGAGCAAGACAATGGGAGGGGAACTTAAGGAAAGTGAGAAATTATCAAGAAAATGAGAGGAAATTTATTATGCAAGTCGTATCTCTGGAATGTGAGTCACAACTCTGGAATGCAAGTTTTGCCTAGAATGTTAGTCGCATCTATGAAATGTGAGTTTTATCTTTGAAATGTGAGTTGTATCTATGGAATGTGAGTTATGTCTAGCAGGCCATTTTCTGTCAATTTTGGGAAAATGCCATTGACGATACAGTTGGGAGTTTTAACATGAATTTGTATCAAATTGGGGAAAATTGTTTGCACCCATGGAAATCTATTAAAATCTGTAAGTGCAGTTTCCTTTGCAATAATTCATTTTTTGTGGCCTCAACTTCAAATTGGAAAGTTTTTTTTCATCAAATTTGAAAAAACTCCTGTATTTAACATTAGTTTAAACATATTATATGCATGTACATTAATATCAATACAGTAACAATGCATTTGACAAAAAAGGGATCAGAAAAAAGGCTTGGGGTGTTATGTAAAGTCTTTTCCCTCATGTATTTTGCACTGGGGATTGGGCCAAATTTCATACTTTTGGAAACTATAGAAAAAGGTCTGTCTTTGGAATATGAGTTGTATCTCTATATTTTTACACATTGCAACAGATTCATTTTTAGTTGCTATGGTATTTTCATCTTTTGTTTATCATACCGGTATCAATAAAGGTTTATTTCCATTGAAATTGACATCTATCATATAAGATTGACTACATGCTTACTATTTCCTGTTGAGTGAATACTGATTTTGATAATCTTTATTTTTCATATATTCATGTGTTTATTAACTAAAAAAAGATAAAAAAAATCATTGACACCTTCAGAAAATTTTCATGACATTACAAAGTTGTTTTTTTATTGTTGTACAACTTCCTTTCAGAACAACAATACTTGCGGAAGGCCAGTGGTCTTTTCCTAGGTTCATTATAAATGGGTTCTCGCTTTTACCATCCAAAATTGGCCTCAAAAGTGTAACTGGTTCTTTTTAAGTGGGGGTAAAACACCACACGAAACAGTTAAGTACAGTAACCTGTTTTGTACCTTTACATGCAAGTTGAAGTAGGAGTCCAGATCTGCATTTTTATGCCCCCCCCCCCCCCCATTTGTAGAAGGAGGAACATGTTGCTTTGTTGCTAGTTTACGTTCATTATCTCTGCAGCGGGTGCACATATTGAAATGAAATTTGGCATACAGATACATCATGAAAATAGATGGGTCAAATTCTTATTTGTAAATGGTTTTGATAACACAAGTTTTGATAACATAATAACTGCAAAATTGATCTGATTGAAATTGAAAAAAAAATAATAAATCATCTTACTTTCTTTTCTTTTTCTCTTCACTTTCTTCTCTCTCTCTCTCTCTCTCTCTCTCTCTCTCTCTCAAAATTTGATGAGTTGAAATTCCAGTTATGTTTGAGCCATTCCAAGTTTGTGAAGAAAAAGGTCAGGAAAAAGGGGGGGGGTAAATGTATTGAAAATTTGGATATTGTATTCTCAAGAAACAACACATATCTATTATTTAGGACCCTTTGATAATTGTCTTTGAAATTTGCAATTAATATTAAAACTTTGTCAAAAATAGTTGTATGCACTTCTAGAGGAAAAGTTTATTTACATACTATTTTTTGAGATATATATGAACAGATGAAACTGGTTAACTTTTTGTAATCTATTGAAATAAGATGTAAAATGTGTTGCACTGAAGTAGAAAATATGACATTTATAGTCGCAAGTGCAAAAGATCAAGGTCACAGAGGCATTAGCAATACATGAAATATGTCCATTTTTATTGTCAAGGCGAGCAGTAATGCCCATGGTCTTCTTTGCATTTTAGAACACTTTATTTGAGTCAGTGATGTACCACTTCATGAAGTATCACATCAGGAAGTTTTGTTTCGAAGTGTGTGAGCACTTAATCTATTTCTTCCTGGATGTCCTCTTAACTTATTTGTACTTGTATATCATCTTGACCAATTTGTACTTGTATATCCTCTATTTTACTACACACATGTAGGTTTTCTGTTGTACAACTTGTTATCAGTATGTTGTTATGTGGACCTGTTACAAATATCAGTCATATTTGTGTGTATGGGTTGCCTCCCTTGAGCATTCATCTTCCATACAGACAAGTTCAAGGTGGTGCTCTTTAGAAAATCTTATTTAAGTTAAAAAATCCAGTTTGTTTTATTTGTTTTTCTAAAAATGATATTGTAACAATGAAAAGCATTATTTACATTGACTCTGTCTTGTTTCTCATGTCACATTGCCCTCAGTGACATCATTGCCGTCAGTGACATCAATGCCGTCAGTGACATCAATGCCATCAACATTGCTATCAGTGTAAACATTGCTGTCAGTGTCAACATTGCTGTCCGTGTCAACATTACCATTAGTGTCAACATTGACATCAATGTCAACATTGTCGTCAGTGTCAACATTGTCGTCAGTGTCAACATTGCCCTCAGTGACATCATTGCCATCAGTGACATCAATGCCATCAGTGACATCAATGCCATCAACATTGCTATCAGTGTAAACATTGCTGTCAGTGTCAACATTGCTGTCCGTGTCAACATTACCATTAGTGTCAACATTGCCATCAATGTCAACATTGACATCAATGTCAACATTGTCGTCAGTGTCAACATTGTCGTCAGTGTCAACATTGCCATCAGTGTCAACATTGCTGTCAGTGTCAACATTGCCCTGTAGAAATGGTCTAGATCATGCAGTTTTTAATTTTTCATAAACTTGGACAAGTATAGAGGTACTTCAAAGAGATCTTGGTAACACAGATCACTCCTGAATAAAACAAATTCCTGACACTAGACATCACTTTCCCTGCCTCAAAGTGACGAGTGACAAGAACTTTGGAGTAGTCCCATTGTTCCTCTAATGAAGTCCAGGCCTTCCACAGTAATCTTCCACGCCGATAGTTAGTATTTGGGTCTCCACACCAAATTTTGGACTCTAATGTCTTTCCTTACAGCTATATAAAGCTAAGACGTTGTTTAGACTATACTGTAATAATTCTGTTGTTATTAAAGTGTCCATCAACATATTTTCAGGTTTAAGGTCAAAATTTTGTTTGGTGTAAAATTGTCTTTTTTATAAAAAGAAACATTTAACTTGAATATATTTACATCGAGTTAAGATTAAGGACATGTACAAGATAAACATTCTGAGGGTATTGATACATCAATACATGTCCTGTTTGTATGAAATGTGATTAGTTACAAAACCTTAAAGGGAGAAAATTTTAGATGGACACAGAAAAAATCCTACAGTCCCACATTTTTCTATTAGGGGACAATAAACCCTATAACCCCATTTCAGCTCAATACACTTGCTTGTTGATTCAGTTTTTGAAATGATGTGATAATTTTTTTTCTTCAGTTTATGGATATATTCTATCATGGTAAAAGAGGATAAATATATTTACACACGTTAGTAAAAAGAACTCCTTTCAAGTTGAATTTCAAGTTGATTTTATAGATTTTTCTGTTTATTGTTATTTTTTTTTTGTGGCCTGGATAAGGTCATTGAAGTTTAATATAAAACGACATACATACACATTGAAATATTTGCTCAGATGTATTTTCATTCAAAAGATCATAATCAATACGGAACTTACGAGTTAGCCCGGATTACCGTTATAATCCTGCTTTTACTATCGCCAGTTACATGATTCTCGAAAAATGTTCCTCAACGTTATTTCCATTAATATATAGACAGCCCAGGTAGTGCAAATGGTAATTTAAGGGCCCTGCGCATGTTTGGAAGACTCCCGGTCTGTACACACATTTTTCCGAGCCTGCTACATTTCAGTGATTTGGCATTCAACTAAATAACCCACTGTGGTATGTTTTAAGAGTCTCTTGAATTTCTGTACACAAAATAAAATTATTCCGCTCAAACATAAGGATATTCTCATGAACATTACAGGTAAATGTGAAAACCAGAGGAACAAAATTGAAAAGACACGTATAAATGCAGGATCGTAACGGAAGTCGGGCTTTATTTGAAAATTAAAAAAAAACTCTTGTTACGTCCAAGTGTTGAAAGATTGAGTGGTGTTTTGGAGGGTACTATGAATGACTGTTTTACTTTGGGACACAGTATCAGATATGAAGTACCTACTTCATTTTGTATAATGATGTACACTTTCTAAAACCCTAGTATTTAGTTTCACAAAATTTGGTAAATAGTTTTCTAATTTTTAAACGGATGTAGTTGTTTAACTGTAGGTGGTTGAGATATATATATATATATTGTAGTTACTATCGACAGAGTTAGGTTATCTTATTCACCCCTTGCGATACATTTAGACTGGACTACGTCATCGATTTACAGAAGAGTTTATTGTTTTTTCAGGAGTTGATGACTTATATATTGCCTTGATAACCACATTTTCTGTCGAACTATATAGCTATTACAAAAACGAGCCCAGCTGTTGAAGTACCTATATTCTGGACATCCTAACAATATATACCTTGATATCTGAGACTTTTTATATATTGACAGAAACAATCATTTTGAAAAATTGTTTTGGACATTTTTTCTTCTTTTTTTTTTTTTTTTGGCAAAATTGTAATTTGTTCTTTATTGGCTAATTTGCACGCATAGATATGATGCGACTGGTCCATGAGAATGTGGAACCTGATTACATTATATTTGTTTTGTAATTGTAGTAGATATTTAAAAATAGAGAAGATGTTTCAAACTGAATGTAAAGTTAGGATTTTGGGCATTGGAGGTTATCAGTCTCAGTAAGTAAAAGAAAATGGATTTGAATCTGATAATTAATTACAATTTTTTCGAAAATACCTGTATATCTTTATTTAGAAATAGCTAGATAATAGCTAATAATATTATATATTTTTTGTATATCTACACTCTGTATTTGTATCTGGGTTTCTTGCTTCTTAATATGGAATTTATGCATAATGTCTGACAAAAGATATGTCTTATGTTTGTTGTTTGTGAAGTAGTTATTTTTGTACCTTTGATATTGTAAAGTTATGCATAATAACACATTCCGTATAATCTTATTTTAGTAGTTTTCCATTATTCTTTTGGCATTTAAGGATAATATATATATATATATATATATGTGTGTATGTATATCATTTACTATAGACCTTGGATCAGGAATGATTCAATCATATATAAAGCAAAAATACAGAAATAAGGTACCTACAATTTCACCATGCCCCGGCTGGGGTTCGAACCCTCGACCTAAGACACTAATTGCCTGGCTCTCATGCATGATGTCCTAACCATTTGGCCATCTACGCATTCACAAAAATGAATGTTTCAATAGCAGTGATTAGAATTCCGATTATGAGAACGCGGTCACAGAGATAGATTTTGTTTGTTTATTGTTGTTAAACGTCCCACTCAAGAATATTTCACTCATATGGAGATGTCACCAAATGCCGGTGAAGGGCTTCAAATTTTGGCCTATGCTTGGCACTTATGGCCATTGAGCAGTGAGGGTTCTTTAGCATGCCGACACCTACTGTGACAAGGGACCTCCAGTTTTTACTGTCTCATCCGAAAGACAGGAAACCAACCTGTCGCCAGCAGGACTTGAACTCACGACCTCACGATCCACAGTCGAGCGCGCTACCGACTGAGCCAGGCCGGCTCCACAGAGATAGAGGTGAAAGGTGTTGAATCCTAACGTAAAAGACAATGGACGGAATATGATGCATGTAGAGAAATACAAGTATTTATAAAGCACAAATATCACTACAACAGTCATTTAGTATGGACCTTGGATCAGAAATAATACTGTCTGCGTACATCAATCATTTATCAAATACAGAAATAACAAGATACCTACAAACTCGCCATGCCCCGGATGAGGTTTGATTTGATTTGATTCGATTTTTGTTTTACGCCATACTCAACAATTTTTCAGTCATATGATGGCGTCCAGTTTTTTTATTGGTGGAGGAGAAACCCCGGTCACCCGGGTAAAGACCACCGACCTTCCGCAAGAAAACTGGCAAACTTTCCCACTTAATTCGAAATGACCCTAGCGGGATTCGAACCAGAGGTGAGAGGCCTTGTGACCCAGATGAGGTTATATATATATATATATATATATATATATATTTATATATATATATATATATATATATATATACTGGACTCACTCCAAGAATCTAAGTCGTATTCCCAGGCCTTTCTAATTTCTTTATAGATTATATGATTATACTAATTAAGTCCAGATCCCAACTTAAGCGAACCCCGCTGGAAACAAAACTGATCTTTGTGAGAAAGTTTGCTAGTTTCCTCCACTAATACAAACTGGCCACCACCATATAACTGAACCATTTTTTTAGTGTGGCATAAAACACTATTCAAAATTCAAATTCTAGTATTTGTTAAGTGTAAAAATACACACAAATGGTGTAAAGTTTTTGTGGGGTGGAGGGGGGGTGACAAGATGCTGTACATTTACGCGTGAAAATGGTACATTTCATTCAGTGAAAAGAATTGGATATTGCTGATGATTAAAATTGTTATATATCTTGCTGATAATAACAATGTTGGGGAAATCATGTACATTTTGATGTAATGCAAATTTTGTTCATATTCATACTTACTTAGAAAGCGCAATCAAAATTGATTTACTGATTATAGGGCAAAGTAAGATAAACTAAAATAAAACTTAGCGTGGTCAAGAATATTTCACTCATATGGAGACGTCACCAAATGCCGGTGGAGGGCTTCATATTTTGGCCTATACTCGGTACTTGCGACCATTCACCAGTGAAGGTTCTTTAATGTGCAGACACCTACTGTGACTGGGACTTCGAGTTTTACTGTCTCACCTGAAGGACAAGAAACCAACCTGCCGCTGACTGGACTCGAACTCACGATCATGAGTCGTGCACGCTACCGACTGAGCCAGGCCGGCTCAGCTTTTAAGTAATAAATCATAACAATAAAATTACACTGATTAGAGTAATTGTATCTAATGTTATTGTCATACATAAGGGACTATCTTCTACAAAAAAATGGCGAGAATAACAAGCCGAAAAAAATTGAAGAATGAGTATGTCGAATGAAGCGAGCCAAAAAATTTTAAACATTAATTAATATTCACCACAACTTTGGGACTTCGCACGTTGTGAGTACAGACTGTTATAACTAATCAGCCCTTTATACCTTCTTTGGGACTTGATTTTCCGGAGAAACAATTACAAAAATTTCTGCTGTATGGGGAGATAAATTGGGAATGTTTCAAAATATTTTTTCAACACATTTTTTATTCAAAGTACAAAAGCTTTTTATGATCCTAGTTCAGCTTTAAGTTCAGTTTATTTTCTTGCTAGTTGAGGACAGATTATCTATTTTCAAGGCCAGAATATTTATTTCCAAAATTTGCCAGCCCCCCCCCCCCCCTCACAGAATCAAATGGTCGTCTCCTTACTGGACATCGTTTCATAAAAGGTCGTAAATTGGTGAAAAAAGTCATAAACCCAATAGGCCCCCTACTACGATTACCGACCGTTTCAAAAACGTTTCCTATTACCGGGGATCATATCACTGGTGGATTACTACTGTAGGGAACATGTCACACGTGGACTACTCATTCCTGCGGGGGACATTGTCACAAGTGTAGATTAATCATTCCTGCAATGGATTTCATCGCGAATGGATTACTCACTGCTGTACATAACCGTGTCTTACATGTGGATTCCTCCTTCATGGGATCATGTTACACGTATTGCTTACTCACTCGTGAAGTAGACCTTGTCACACGTGAGGCTTACGTATTTCTGCAGGGGACTTTGTCACTCTTGTGGATTACTCACTCCTGCAAGCAACCTTATTACATGTGTATTTCCTCACTCATGTACGGGACCTTGTCAGGTGTCCGGGTAGCGCAGTGGTTAGCGCACTCGCTTTTCACCAATGCGACCCGGGTTCGATCCTCGGATTGGGCAGGGAAGTATGTGAAATGGTTACCAACCCGGATATGCTCCTGTCCTTCGGACTGAGACAGTAAAAACCGAGGTCCCGTGTCACAGTGAGTGTCGGCACGTTAAAGAACCCTCACTGCTCAATGGCCATAAGTGTCGAGCATAGGCCAAAATTTGAAGCCCTTCACCGGCATTCTCCATATGAGTGAAAGATTCTTGAGTGGGACGTTAAACAACAATAAACAAACAAACAAACGGGACCTTGTCACACATTTGGATTACTCCACCTGGGTACCATGTCACACGTGTGGATTACTTATTACTGCATGAGACCTTATTGCACATGTGAATTACTCACACCTTCAGGTGATCTTGTTACATATGTGGATAACTATCTCCTGAAGGGCACCTTGTCACACGTGAGGATTACTTATTCCTGCAGGCGACTTGTTACTCATGTGGATTACGCACTCCAGTGACACGTCACATGTGAAGTACACTTGAACAGGACCATATCACGCCTGTGGATTACGTCTTCCTGCGGGAAACCTTGTCAGTCATGTGAATTTCTCATTCCTGCAGGGGACCTCGTTACATGTTTATTTCCTCACTCCTGTACGGGACCTTGTCACACCTGTGGATTACTCCTTTTTGGTAATATGTGACACATATGGATTACTCGTTCCTGCAGGGGATCTTTTCACATCTGTGGATTACTCTCTCCTGAATGGGACCTTGTCACGTGTGGATTACTCACTCCTGCAAGGGAACTGTACTCACTCCTGTAGGGACCTTGTCACACGTGTGAATTTTTCTTGCAAGATACCATGGCCCACGTGTTGAGTACCCATTTCTGCAGGGGATCTTGTCACAAGTGTTGATTACTCACTCCTGAGGAAGACCTTATCACAAGGATTGATTATTAACTTCTTAAGGGGCCCTTGTCACAAGTATGGATTACTAATTACTGCAAAAGATCTTCTCACACATTGATTATTGACTCCTAAAGGGGACATTTTGAGTTTTTGGGATTACTCACTCCAGCAGGCGACCTTCTCACACGTGTTGATAATTCATTCATGTAGAGGACCTTGTCACATATGTGGATTACTAACTCATGCAAGGAGGTCATGTGGTTACTCACTATTACATGGGACCTTGTCACATATGTTCATTACATATTCCTGCAGGGGACCTTGTCACACATTGATTACTGACTCCGTAAGAGAATATTGTGAGTCATTGGGATGGCTTGCTCCTGCACATGAGCATTACTTATTCCAGCAGGGGACTTGTCACTGGTGTAGATTACTCACTCCTGCAGATGACTTTGTCACACGTGAAGATTATCATTTTTGAATGGGCTTTGTCACTCCTGTGGATTACTCACTCCTGCAGGGGACCTTTTTACATCTGTTTTTCCTCACTCCTGTACGGGACCTTGTCACACGTTTCGAGTACTCCTTCATGGTACGATGTCACATGTGTGAATTACTTTTTCCTGCAGGGGGCTTTGTCAGTCATGTGGATTACTCATTCCTGCAGGGGACCTTGTCACACATGAACATTACTTATACTAAATCCTGTAGGAAACCCTATCACAAGTGTAGATTAATCCGGCAGGGGATCTTGTCACACTTGTGGATTACTCACTCATAAAGGGGAACTTGTCACACATGAGCATTACTTATTCCTGCAAGGGACTTGACACTGGTGTGTATTATTCACTCCTGCAGGGGATTTTCTCACTGGTGTGGATTACTCACTCCTGAAGGGGACCTTGATACATGTGTATTTCCTCACTCCTGTACGGCATCTTGTAACACCTGTGGATTACTCCTTCATGGTACCATGTCACATGTATGGATTACTCGTTCATGCAGGGGATCTTTTCACATCTGCGGATTACTCACTCCTGAAGGGGACCTTGTCATACGTATAAATTATTCACTCCTGCAGGGAAACTTGCATCACGTGTGAATTACTAAATCTTGCAGGGGACCTTATCACGGTGTAGAGTACTCACTTCAGTAGAGACCTTGTTATACATGTGGATTACTCATTCCTGTACGGGACCATGTCACAAGTGTGAATTACTCATTCTTGCAGGAGACCATAACCAACGAGTGGATTACTCATTTCTCCAAAGGACCTTGTTACAAGTGTGGATTACCCAATCCTGCAAGAGACCTTGTCACAGATGTTGATTATTCGCTCCTAAAAAGACCTTGTCTCACGTGTTGACTCACACCTGATAAGGACCTTGTCACAAGTGTGGATTACTCACTCCTGCGATGGAACTTGCCACATGTGTAGAGTACTCACTCCTGTAGGGACCTTATCATACATGTGGATTACTCATTCCTGCAAGAGACCATATCACACGTGTGAATTACTCTTGCAAGAGACCATGTCCCTCGTATTGATCACTCATTCCTGCAGGGAACCTTGTCACACGTATGGATTACTCACTCATGAAGGGGACCTTGTCAAAAGTGTTGATTACTCACTCTTGCAATAGAACTTGACACATATAACACGTGAATTACTCTTGCAAGACCTTATCACAAGTTTTGATTATTAACTTCAAAAGTGGCCCTTGTCACACGTGTGGATTACTAATTCCTGCAAGGGATCTTTTCACACACTGCTTGCTGACTCCTAAAGGGGACAATTTGAGTTATTGTGAATACTTGCTCCTACAGGTGACCTTCTGGCACGTGTTGATAACTCCTTTATGGTACCATATGGATTACACATTCCTGCATACATATGGATTACGAACTCCTGTACGGGACCTTGTCACATTTTGTTGATAAGCATTACAGTTGATTACCAATTCCTGCATGGGCTTGTCATATGTGTGGATTACTAACTCATACAGGGGACTTTGTCACATTAGTGGATTACAATATCTTACATGTTTGGATTACTTAAACATACAAGGGGCCTCATCATGTGTAAAACTTCTGCAGGGGACCTTATCAAACTTGTGGATTACTCCTATCGAAGACCTTATCAAACGTGTTGACTCACGCCTGAAGGGGACATTGTCACAAGTGTGGATTACTCACTACTTCAGGTGAACTTGCCACATGTGTAGAGTATTCACTCCTGTAGGAGCCTTTTTATACAGGTGAATTACTCACTTTTGCAACGGACCATGTCACATGTATGAATTATTCACACCTGTAGGGACCTTGTCATAAATGGAGAGTACTCACTCCCGAAGGGGAACTTGTCACACGTATTGATTACTCACTCAGGCAGGGAACCATGTCACACGTATGAATTACACTTGAACAAGACCATGTCTCACGTGTGAATTACTCATTCCTGCAGGGGAAATTGTCACATGCGTGGATTACCCACTCATACAATGCACCTTGTTACGTGTGGATTACTAACACCTGTAGGGGATCTAATCATTCCTGAGAATTACTCATTCCATAGCCATAACCCTTTTCACCCCTGAATCTTCCAGTGGTATGCTCTTTTCTATTATTTTAAACCAGTCTACTATGGTCTGTAAATCAAGATGTGTTTGTGGAAAACAAATGCCCTCGGTCGCAACAAATATTTGCATTTTTTACCCCACCCCTCCCCAGGGACATTTGATGTCAGTGAATTGTGAGCATCCTTAGAGGAACTTATAGTCCAAGTTTTGTCACTGTATCGCAATCCCAACTTGATATATTGCACTTTATATTGCAAGTTTTATGTAAGCAGACTTTTCAGGCCGTGGGAATAAAAAAGCAAAGCAGTTTGGCGTTAGTCCAAGGAACAGATACAAATTCTGATAACGTAGAATTACAGGTAATGTCATTTTCATGTACGTGAAAAAAATCTCGGTGAGATACAATACAGCTATAAAACAAAAACCTGAAATTTTGGATTTTTAACACTTGGAATATATAGTAACACGACTAGGCTTAATTTTTAACTGTTTTGCAAAAATATGTTTTCGATAGGCCAACCCTCTGTCAGAGATTAAGTTTCATCTCAAGTCATTAGCAATTTTTATGGCAACTAAGGTGGTGAAATATGCTAGTTTTGACATAGAATGCGATTCCATATATCCCGGTTACATGAGCTTATAACAAAACAGTCTGTCGCTGTCGCATTTAACAAAGTTTCAGTTAAAAGCAAACTTTTACATCTGCACTCTAAATTCTTGGCAAAAATACAAAACGATGCAGATATAAAACATATGTCGGTCTGAGCAATACTGAACCGCGATAAAGTCATGATTTATATGTTAATTAAATGTAGTAGATGAAATAATGCACCTCGGCCTGCATTTCACAAGTAGAGGGGTGGAGGTCCTGTTGTATATCTAAACAATAGCACTTAAAACACTCAAAAATAATTTAAAATGATATGAACAGGAAGCATAACAGATGTACATAAACTGAAGAACCGGATACGTTGTATCAGATGAAATGTTGCACGTCTAACGAAACAAAATAACTCCTGCATATTATAAGGAAAGCATTCAAATTGTTTGCACAAAACAGGAAAATGCCGTTAGAACCACATATTTTCCTACAAATGGGGATATATTTCTGTATCTTTTTCAGCTTTGTGAATTTATCGAGATCTTACTTCCACTGGAATCTCCCGGGATCACCCCGGACTGATCTGATGTGTCCGGAAGATTGTAAGTTCACACTGCATCCACAAAGTTGCTGTGCGTGTAATGCTGTTCCTGGAAGGGACCTGAATAAATCTTATGTGAAGAAATTGTTGGCCTATGTCGATAAGGAAACCAAACAATCGATGGTTACGACGTATGATAGGAAACCAGCACGTTATTACTTCGTGTATACGTTTAGCAATAACATAGAAACTATGCCCATCAATCTGTGTCATTTTCCGAACATTGTAACGATACAATTGGAGTACAACTTGATTGAAAGTATATCTCGTGTCGCCTGTCTCAGATACTTGGATTCTTTGCTTCTCCAAGGAAACCGCATAAAGACATTATCCAATGAAACGTTTTCTAAAAACAAATATTTACGTTTTCTCGATCTTTCGTACAACAATCTGTTGCATATTGAAATAGGCGCTCTCCAGGCATTTACAGCAGCAATTATACATTTAAACAACAATTTTCTATCCGAGGTCGATGTTGTAGACTTGGTTTTGGACAGAGTTTTTTGTTCTGTGCATGTTAATCATAATATCATACAAGCTGTCAAAAACGAAAATGGATTTGAAATCAATTTATCGCCTTCGGTACATTATGGACCAGGGTTTGTTGACTTATCAAATAACAGTATACAGTTCATACCCGAGGCCCAGGAATTTGGCATCAAGAATATGCTATCAATGGGGAAACTTTTATTCTTCGGTTTTGACATCCGAGATAACAAATTGGACTGTAATTGTAAGATAGTATGGTACTTGGTTCGTCTGATGCCACTGTTTAGGATACTCAAAAGGGACTATTTCAATGTGAAATGCTACAATCCAATTAATCTTCGAGGAATAAAGGTAATATCATTGACCGATAGTAAACTGTTGGAAGATCTGATGTGCAATTATACCACAGCTGAAATGTGTCCGACTGGCTGTCATTGTTACCGCCATTATCAGTTTCAGACTCGACGGATTGACATTTCACACATCACACCCCGTACTGTCATAAATTGCACAGGTTATGATTTACAGGCCATGCCACATCGCCTACCACCTGACGATAACCTGCATTTACTTTTTTCAAATAATGGTATCCAGAGTCTAGAATACCGGGATTATTTCAGCAATGTGTCCGTGCTAGATTTATCATCTAATTCATTGTCTACAATTTCCAAAAAGGCGATCACTAACCTTCAATTTGCAAAAGAAATACTACTCAACAAAAACCCTCAATTGCAATCACTCTCCAAAGCGTTTGCCAGTTATGACCCTTGTGTTCTTTTGTCACGCGGAAGCATCACTATCAAGTGCAGCTGCAATGATTTGTGGATAAAAGAATGGCTACTTACGTACTCTTCACCGAGTTGCAATGCGTCATACCACTTGAAATGTAGAACGGAAAGTGAGATAGTGATAGCCAAAGAATTCTTACAAAACCTAAGCTGTAGTAAAGTCTATTTATATTATCTAGCCGCAATTCTCGGATCTACATCCGGGTTTATATTACTTGTACTCTTACTTATTTTCAACTTCCGTTACGAAGCCGCCATTTTGTTTCGATCTTTGAGACGTAAGCCAAAAGTCTCCATCTATATGTATGACTTGTTTATTTCCTTTGATGAGTCTAATGACGTAGTCAGATGGTGGGTGCTCCATTCCCTCGCACCATTATTAGAAGTGGATGGCTATAGTGTATATATTCCGATCAGAGATATGGTTTTCGGAAGCATAAGAAACGAAGAGGTATTCACAACGATATCCAAATGTAAGAACTTTTTAACCATTGCGACAGATAGCTATTTTTCGAATGATACCAATTGGACAAACTTTGAGTGGCAAACATTGTGGAACAACTACAGAGACAATGCAGATAAAAGGCTTATTGTCATCAATTTTGACTTTTTAGAATCAAACGACTTAGTCTGCAGGAAAATTAAGGCTGTTCTACGATTTGGTAGTGTTCTTGATTTCCTAAAAGATCAAGCATCCATGTATCTTAAACTTAGGAATCGTTTAGGCTCTCCAGCCATACGTTTCAGATAAGTTTTTTATCAACCAGAAATTTAATATCTTTTATTATATCATAATTAAGCCCATAACTGATTCTTACAAATACAAAAATGTTCATAGTGGCTAAAATCCCTTAGCTATCATTTCGCTTGTTGGCATCCAGATTCGAAACTAAGTCTGCATACTAATAATTGTTATATTAAGGCCCCTCGCATAATCGAAACTAAGTCTCTATCATTCAGTGTTTTAGAAACAGGAAGTGACAATACGTTACGATGACAGAGGAAATGTTGGGATCCTTAAAATTTGAATCGAATGCTAAAGTTATCTACCTGTCCCTGAAACCGCAACAAAAACAAATTATTACATAAATAAAAGCCAATACATGATTTAGCATGGTTGTGAGTCGAAAAGAAATACCATACTCAAATGAGTCTATTTAAATCATATATTTCTCGATAAACTTGAATAATAGCTTACCACCGTTCTATACAAATGCTATTGACTTCGTTGCTCTATTATACATATTATTATTTTTGTAAATACAATTCAAATAGTCTTTACTGATTGTGACGAGAGCTTATTTGCAAATTGTTCGTGGTCTCGCTGTGGTTGTGACCAACAGACTGGAGATGCTTACTCCTACGTGACACCTTATTCCACCTCTGTATTTCCAGAAGTCTGTGTTTTTACAATGTTCACCAGATTTGTATAATATAAACTCCCTGTTGGTACCTGTGTTTTTGATATTTATAATTCCAGTAATATACGGTTCAACCTTCAGCACGATAACAAATTATTGTTTAATCACTTATACCCAGACAGTCATTGTCACCATTTCCCCCCTCAAATTGATATTATCAATACTATTAACTATTTATGTCTTTTTTATCGTTCTGTGAATTTATATCGACTCCACTTAGCTTACATAACCTGTTTATCGTCTTTTTAAAGGCATACAGGCAGTCATTTTGATAAAAATAGACATCCCGTGATTCGACCCAAAGTATGACTTAAAAAATCAAAATGGTATATTGCCGGAGAAAATATTAACATAATATTAGCATGCATGTATTGCCTAAAATTAATGAAATACACCGACGATTAATACCCCGACTATTCACTTTTAAAGAATACAGATGTTTATTTTCCCATTATTAACATTCGATTTCTTTTCACAAATGAGACATAAGAATAAGTTTTTTTTTCAACCCGGAACTTTTAAATTTTTATTTGAATATTACCAAAAGAAGTAAACGTACTTTAAACATGATGTTTCATAATTTGTAGTGTGTAGGTCAAGTTTTATTTTCGCTTAAACGTATATTTTTGATCAGTAATTTTTGTTTTGAAACTAGATTGTCTAAACTCTTTCACCAATAAATATCAAAGTGGTACGCTCTTTTCAATTGTCCTGGACAATTCTATTATGGTCTGTAGGGTTGAAAGGGTTATTTAATGTATATAACCTATAAAAATGCCGTATAAATATCATACACGAAGTTATCATTTTGCAAAGAATATGGGTCAGCACAAATGATTAATACGACAGTTTCTGTTAATTAGACTTCATCTGTATAAGCATATAGATCTACAATAAATCTTGTATTTATATACATGATATATGCCTTTAGGAAAAGCCTTATTGTTCTGTTATATTGTCGTTTTGACATCAAAGGCTATTATAACAGGCCTACAGTGATTTTGTTTGTAATAAAATTATTGTATTCCTAACATTTTTGTCCCCTAAACGTAATAAATCCATAATTGGTTTATCACTGATTGTAATATATAAAATCGTTTTATTTGCAATTATTAAAAACTACTTAAAATTATGTACATATATGTATGTATTTCTTCTGTTAACAAAACAGATTGTTTTGAGCAATTTGTCATGGCTTAATTGTAACAGCAATAGTAATTTGTTTGTTGTTTTACATCCTATCAAGAAATTATTTGCTTATATTCAGATGTCACCGGTTTTAGGTGAAGTGTTACAAATTTTGGCCTGTTGCTAGGGACGGACACCAATACAGTGAGGGTTCCTTTGTGTGATGCCTTCCACGACACAGGAATAGTAACCGATCAGTGATAGATTCTTGTCCAGAACATGTTCCTATATGTAGATTACTGGGCATCGTTTCATCAAAGGTCGTAAATCGGGGAAAAAAGTCATGAACACAATGCTACGATTACCAACCATTTCATAAACGTTTTCAATTACCGATATTAGACATGATTTAGTCCATATTATGCGACTGGTTCTAGGCAGCAGTAAATCCTAAATCCTTCTTGTTTTCATCAAGATCACGTGAAATATTTCGAGAAATTATTTAAAATGACAGACTTAATTACTTTGTTTGATGAGTGAGAGGGAAATAAGGCTGGTAGGAGACCCAGCGTTTTCCAATACAGACATATCACTTACCTCCCTTTGATCGTATAAATTATAGGACTGTATAATGGTTCACACATATCGTGTTCCGGAATTATATATTTCAAGATAAAGTACCGGTCTTATTTTTTCACTTACAATACAAACATCATTACTGACTCCCCTACAATTCATTCCACCTTTTCTATACATTTAATAATAATAATAATAAATATTTTTAATTTTTTATATTCTACAAACTAAATAATCGGCAGTCGTAAGAAATTCTTTGTCAAATGTTTGTTAACGTTGTCGGTGAATGGTCGTAAAATTAAACGGTATTTGTAAAGTTTCCGATCTTTTATGAAACACTGCCCTGGCCTCTCTAGGGCACTTCTTTACAGCGTAGATTACTTATCTCTCAGGGGAACGTAGTCACAGGTGAGCATTTCTGATATTTCTACATGTTCCCATACGTGGATTATTCGCTACATCTGTGGATTACTAACTTATTCAGGAGACCTTGTCACACGTGTATATTACTAGCACATTCAGAGGATAATGTCACACTTGTGGATTACACCTGTAGAGACTCACTCCTGAACGGGACCTAGTCACACGAGAGTGTTACTTATTTCTACAGGGGACTTTGTCACTCGTATGAATTACTCACTCCTGGAGGAGACATTCTTACATGTGTATTTCCTCATTGATGTATGGGACCTTGTCGCATGTTTGGATTACACCACCATGTTACCATGTCACACATGTGGATTACTCCTTCCTGCAGGGTACCTTGTTGCACATGTGAATTACTCACTCCTGTAGGGGAACTTGTCACACATGAGCATTACTTATTCCTGCAGGGGACTTATCACTCGTGTGGATTACTCAATCCTGCAGGGGACTTTGTCAAACGTGAGGATTGTTATTTCTGAATCGGACTTTGTCACGAGTGTTGATTACTCATTCTTGCAGGGGACCTTGTTACAATATGTATATTTCCTCATTCCTGTACGGGACCTTGTCACTAGTTCGGATTACTCCACGATGGTACCATGTCACACGTGTGGATTACTTCTTCCTGCAGGGGACCTTTCAGTCATGTGGATTACTCATACCTTGTTACATGTGCATTTCCTCTCCTGTACGGTTCCTTGTCACACTTGTGGATTACTCTTTCATGGTACCATGTCACACGTATGGGTTACTCGTTCCTGCAGGGAATCTTTTCACATCTGTTGATTACTCACTCCTGAAGAGGACCTTGTCATACGTATGGATTACTAACTCCTACAGGGGAATTTGCCACACGTGTAGAGTACTCACTTCTATAGAGACTTTGTCGTTCATGTGGATTACTCATTCCTGTACGGGACCATGTCACAAGTGTGACTTACTCACTTTTGCAGGAGACCATAACCAACGAGTGGATTACTCATTCCTTTAAGGGATCTTGTTACAAGTATTGATTACCCATGCAATGTTGATTACTCACTCCTAAAGAAATATTGTCTCACGTGTTGATTCACACCTGAAGGGGACCTTGTCACAAGTGTGGATTACTCACTCCTGCAATGGAACTTGACACATGTATGAATACTCAATCCTGTAGGGACCTTGTCATACATGTGGATTACTCATTCTTGCAAGGACCATATCACACGTGTGAATTACTCTTGTAAGAAATCATGCCCAACGTATTGATCACTAATTACTGCAGGGAACCTTGTCACACATTTTATTTACTTACTCATAAAGGGGACCTTGTCACAAGTGTTGATTACTCCTAAAGAAGACCTTGTCTCACGTGTTGACTCACACCTGAAGGGGACCTTGTCATACATGTGGATTACTCTTGCAAGATACCATGTCCCACGTGTTGATCACTCATTCATGCAGGGAATCTTGTCACACGTGTGGATTACTCACTAATGAAGGGACTTTGTCACAAGTGTTGATTACTCACGCCTAATGAAGACCTTATCACAAATATTGGTTATTAACTTCTAAAGGGGCCTTTATCACACATGCGGATTACTAATTCCTGAAAGGGATATTCTCACACATTGATTACTGACTTCTAAAGGGAAAATTTTGATTCATTGGGATTACTCGCGCCTGCGGGGGACCTTGTCGCACATGTTGATAATTCATTCATATAGGGGACCTTGTCATATATGTGGATTACTAACTCATGCAAGTGGGTCATGTGAATTACTCACTATTGCACAGAACATAGTCACATGTATTGATTACATATTCCTGCAGGGGACCCTGTCACACATTGATTACTGACTCCTTAAGGGTTTATTGTGAGTCATTGGGATTACTCGTTCCTCCAGGGAACTTTGTCACACGTGTCTATATCTCATTCAGATAGGGGACCTTGTCACATATGTGGATTACTAACTCATGCAAGTGGATCATGTCACACATGTGGATTACTTACTCCTACAAGGGATATTATCACAAGTGTGGATTACTCATTCCTACAATGGGTTTTGTCACATGCTTAATACTCACTCCTGTACACATCTGGATTACTCATTCCTGTACAGGACCTTGTCACACGTGTGGATTACTCCTTCATGGTGCATTACTCATGAACAGGAACTTGTTACACGTATGAATTACTCACTCCTGCAGGTGATCTTCTCACATGTGTGGATTACTCAATCCTGTAGGAATCCCTGTCACACGTGTGGAATTATCCGGCAGGGGATCTTGTCACACGTGTGGATTACTCCTCCAGTGTACCACATCACATGAATTACTTATTCCTGCAGGGAACTTTGTTAAATGTGGATTATTACCTCCTGTACGGATATTTTTAAGAAGTTTGGATTATTCACTCCTGAAGGGAACCTTGTCACACATGTGGATTAATCCGGCAGGGGACCTTGTCACGTGTGGATTACTAATCATTACTGAGAATTACTCATTCCATAGCCCTAACCCTTTTCACCCCTGAATCTTCCAATGGTATGCTCTTTTCTATTGTTTTAAACCAGTCTACTATGGTCTGTAAGATTATAAGTAATAATTAAGATGTGTTTGTGAAACACAAATGCCCCCGGTCGCAACAAATGTTTGCTTTTTACCCCATCCCTCCCCCAGGGACATGTGATGTCAGTGAAGTGTGAGCAACCCACAGATGAACTTACAGTCCAAGTTTTGTCATTGTATCGCAATCCTAACTTGAAATATAGCACTTTATATGTAAGCGGGGTGGAATTACGGACAGACAAACAGACAGACGGACGATCCAAACGCTAGATGCCCCCGGCGTACCTTTCAGGCCTTGGGAATAAAAAATCAGAGTTGTTTGGCGTTAGTCCACGGATCAGATACAAATTATGATAACGTAGATTAACAGGTAATGTCGTTTTCATGTACGTGAAAAGAATTTTCGATGGGATACGATTATAAAACAAATATCTAAAAGTTTGTATTTAGTAGTACTCTTGGAATGAATATTAACACGATTGGGACTTAACGTTTAACTGTTTTGTAAAAATATGTTTTCGATAGCCCAACCCCCTGTCAGAGATTAAGTTTCACCTCGAGTCATTAGCAATTTTTATTTCAACTAAGTAAATGATACTGAGGATGAAATATGCTAGATTTTGACATAGAATGCGACTCTATATATCCCCGTTACATGAGCTTATAACAAAACAGTCTGTCGCTGTCGCAGTTAACAAAGTTTCAGTTAATGGCAAATGGTACATCTGCACTCCAAATGTTTGGCAAAAATGCAAAACAATGAAGATATAAAACATATGTCGGTCCAAACAATATTGAATTGTTATAAAGCCATGATGAACAATTTTATTAAAAGTGGTGAATTAATTAATGCACCTCGGTCTGCATTTCACAAGTAGAGGGGTGGAGGTCTTGTATATCTAAACAATGACACTTGAAACACTCAAAAATAATTTAAAATGATATGAACAGGAAGCTTAATAGATGTGCATAAACTGAAGAACCGGATACGTTGTATCAGATGAAATGTTGCACGTCTTACGAAACTCCTACACATTATAAGGAAAGCATTCAAATTGTTTGCACAAAACAGGAAAATGCCGTTAGAACCACATATTTTCCAACAAGTGGGGATATATTTCTGTATTCTTTTCAGCTTTGTGAATTTATCGAGATCTTACTTCCACTGGAATCTCCCGGGATCACCCCGTACTGATCTTATGTGCCCGGAATATTGTAAGGTCGAACAGTATCCACAAAGTTGCTGTGCATGTAATGCTGTACCTGGAAGGGACCTGGATAAGTCTGATGTGAAGAATGTCTTGGCCTATGTCGATAAGGAAACCAAACAATCGATGGTTACGAAGTATGATAGTAAACCAGCACTTTTTTATTTCGTGTATACATTTAGCAATAACATAGAAACTATGCCCATCAATTTGTGCCAGTTTCCGAACATTGTAACAATAAAATTGGAGTACAACTTGATTGAAAGTATATCTCGTGTCGCTTGTCTTAGATACTTGGATTCATTGCTTCTCCGAGGAAACCGCATAAAGATATTATCCAATGAGACGTTTTCTAAAAACAAATATTTACGTTTTCTCGATCTGTCGTACAACAATCTGTTGCACATTGAAATAGGCGCCCTGCAGGCATTTACAGCAGCAATTATACATTTAAACAACAATTTTCTATCAGAGGTCAATGTTGTGGACTTGGTTTTGGATAGAGTGTTTTGTTCTGTGCATGTTGATCATAATATCATACAAGCTATCAAAAACGAAAATGGATTTGAAATTAGTTTATCACCTTCGGTACATTATGGACCAGGGTTTGTTGACTTATCAAATAACAGAATACATTTCATACCCAAGGCCCAAGAATTTGGCATCAAGAATATGCTATCAATGGGAAAACTTTTATCCTTCGGTTTTGACATCCGAGATAACAAATTGGACTGTAATTGTAAGATAGTATGGTACTTGGTTCGTCTGATGCCACTGTTTAGGATACTCAAAAGGGACTATTTCAATGTGAAATGCTACAATCCAATTAATTTACGAGGAATAAAAGTAACATCATTAATCGCAAGTAAACTGTTGGAAGATCTGGTGTGCAATTATACCACAGTTGAAATGTGTCCGATTGGCTGTCACTGTTACCGTCATTATCAGTTTCAGACTCGACCGATTGACATTTCACACATCGCACCCCGTACTGTCATAAATTGCACTGGTTATGATTTACAGGCCATGCCACATCGCCTACCACCTGATGATAACCTGCATTTACTTTTTTCAAATAATGGTATCCAGAGTCTAGAATACCGGGATTATTTCAGCAATGTCTCCGTGTTAGATTTATCATCTAATTCATTGTCTACAATTTCCAAAAAGGCGATCACTAACCTTCAATTTGCAAAAGAAATATTACTCGACAAAAATCCTCAATTGCAATCACTCTCCAAAGCGTTTGCCAGTTTTGACCCTTGTGTTCTTTTGTCACGCGAAAGCATTACCATCAAGTGCAGCTGCAATGATTTGTGGATAAAAGAATGGCTACTTACGTACTCTTCACCGAGTTGCAATGCGTCATACCACTTGAAATGTAAAACGGAAAGTAAGATAGTGATAGCCAAAGAATTCTTACAAAACCTAAGCTGTAGTAAAGTCTATTTATATTATCTAGCAGCAATTCTCGGATCTACATCAGGTTTTATATTACTTGTACTCTTAATCATTTTCAACTTCCGTTACGAAGCCGCCATTTTGTTTCGATCTTTGAGACGTAAGCCAAAAGTCTCAATCTATATGTATGACTTGTTTATTTCCTTTGATGAGTCTAATGACGTAGTCAGATGGTGGGTGCTGCATTCCCTGGCACCATTATTAGAAGTGGATGGCTATAGTGTATATATTCCGATCAGAGATATGGTTTTCGGAAGCATAAGAAACGAGGAGGTATTCACAGCGATATCTAAATGTAAGAACTTTATAACCATTGCGACAGATAGCTATTTTTCGAATGATACCAATTGGACAAACTTTGAGTGGCAAACATTGTGGAACAACTACAAAGACAATGCAGATAAAAGGCTAATTGTCATAAATTTTGACTTTTTAGAATCAAACGACTTAGTCTGCAGGAAATTTAAGGCTGTTCTACGATTCGGGAGTGTTCTTTATTTCCTAAAAGATCAAGAATCCATGTATTTTAAACTAAGGAATCGTTTAGGCTCTCCAGCCAAACGTTTGAAATAAGTTTTATATCATCCAGAAATTTCATAATATCTTTTATTATATCATAATTAAGCCCATAACTGATTCTTTCAAATATAAAAATGCACATAGTTGCTAAAATTCCATAGTGATTATTTCCCTTGTTGGCATCTAGATTCAAAACTAAGTTTGCATACTAATAATTTTTATATTAAGGTCCCTCTCATAATATTTGTCATTAATCAAATAGTTCTCGCAGTGATTGTATATTTAAAGCGTCCTCTTCTCTTGTGGGAGTCTAGATTCGAAACTAAGTTTGGATTATTCAGTGTTTTGGAAACAGGAAGTGACAATTCGTTCCATTGACAGAGGAAATGTTGTGGTCCTTAAAATTTAAATCGAACACTAGACTCTGGTTGTGCCAAAATAAAAGTAGCATAGAAATCTATGATGTATATGCCAACATCTGTAGTACATCTCATACTTTTTGGATATCTATCCCTGAAACTTCCAACAAAAACGAATTAATGCATAAATAAAAGCCAATACATGATTTAGCATGGTTGTGAGTCGAAAAGAAATACCATACTCAAATGAGTATATTTAAATCATATATTTCTCGATAAATTTGAATAATAGCTTACCACCGTTCGATACAAATGCTCGGAGAAATCGAACTTGTATTTGCTTCTATGCTCTATTAAATATAGTATTATTTTTTTAAAATACAATTGAAATAGTCTGTACTGATTGTGACGAGAGCTTATTTGCATTTTGGCCGGGCTGTGATCGGTAGTTTTTGTTTTGAAACTAGATTGTCTAAACTCTTTCATTAATAAATATCAAAATGGGACGCTCTTTTCAATTGTCCTAGACAATTCTATTATGGTCTGGAGGGTTGAAAGGGTTGTTTAATGTATATAATAAAAAAAACATTCAGATACCAAAGTACAAATCAATAGAATGTCCAGGACATAGAAACAAATCCGGTAAAAATGGACAAACACGGATCCCTGGAAACCAAGAGGTGGGATCAGGTGCCATGGAGGAGTTAGCATTCCCTGTCGACCGGTCACACCCGCCGTGAGTCCACAATCAAGTTCAATGAAACACGTTAGGAGTGTGTCCTCGTCACAATTGATACAGACATCTCAACAACTGCCAACGAAAAGGCAACTCAACATTTCACTAAGTGAAACATAGTAGTCGCAAACAAGACTTTTATACCGACCGTAAAATTTACGGAACGTTGACATTAAACGCGGTTTTCGATATCCCTGTGTCAATAATTTGTCAGTATTGGACACAGTTTTAACCAATAAAAAATGCTGTATAAATATCATACAGGAAGTTATCATTTTGCAAAAAATATTTATCAGCACTAATGTTTCTGTCAATTAGACTTGATCTGTATAAACATATAAATAATAAATCTTGTATATAAATACATACATATGGACACAGCAAATTCGGTATTTATTATATGGTGTTCTTTATAAACAGGTGGTCGCTAAAGCAGGTTTTACCATAATTAAGCATTTTTGCATGTGTAAACATTACAAATCTTAGCAATACCAAAGTTATAGTTTTTGTAAAATGGACGCCAAATCAAATTGTTCGAAGGACGATTGTTTCTGTCAAAAAGATTTTCGACCATTTGATCTCGAACAGTAAGTGGTATCATACAAGGTCAAATAAAGAACTTAGATGTTTTGCCAAGGCCGTCTGAGAGTAATCACTGTGAATAGTATTTTAGCTTTTGATAATTTTTTTACTGAAGTGATGCTACGAACTACTACTTAATTATAACACCGGGTTTATGTATACCCACGGGGACTTAATCGATCCACCACCAGCGCAGTTGTTGTAAATATCATAAACGTAATGCCTCATATGCAACTAAGCTATCCGACAAACGCGACGATTTCGGCTTTCCCATCGTAAATGTTCCACATTTAAGTAGCAATATCCCTCAGTCACCCGCGTATGGAGTTTATATTTCACAAATGACCCGATATGCCAGGGCGTGTACAACATATGAAGATTTCATATACAGAGGTGAACTACTCACTGACAAATTATTGATACAGAGATATCGAAAAGGGATATTTAAAACCGCGTTTAATTTCAACGTTCCGCATATTTTATGGTCGGTATAATAGTCTTGTTTGCGATTACTCTGTTTCAATAAATGAAATGTTGAATTGCCTTTTCGTTGGCGGTTGTTGAGACGTCTGTACCAATTGTGACGAGGATTCACTCCTCATGTATTTCATTGGACTTGACTGTGGACTCAGGGCGGGTGTGACCGGTCGACAGGGGATATTTACTTCTCCATGGCACCTGATCCCACCTCTTGATTTCCAGAGGTCCGTGTTTGTCCATTTCTACAGAATTGTATCTATGCCCTGGACATTCTATTGATGTATACTTTGGTATCTGAGACTTATATATATATAAGTCTAAGTCTAAGTCTAAGTGATTTATATATATAAGTCTAAGTCTAAGTCTAAGTGATTTATATATATAAGTCTAAGTCTGCGTGAGGTCAGAATCAGGTTGCTCTTGCATTCCCAATGTACATCAATTTTCTTTGTATATTGAGAAATATTAAATTATCAGTAATCATGTTTTTGTCTGATTGTACCATTTTAGTATATTTTAGTATTTTATGATAAAATGAGAGAGAGAGAGAGAGAGAGAGAGAGAGAGAGAGAGAGAGAGAGAGAGAGAGAGGGAGAGAGAGAGAGAGACAGACAGAGAGAGAGACAGAGAGAGAGACTTTCTTACAACATTCATACTTAACATACATTTAATCTTACATGTATAATTAAATGCTTTGAACACTGAAATGTTTGAACTTCTGCTTCCTCAGTATATAAAAACAGAACACAAATAGGTAATATAAATGGTTTATTGATTTACATGTACCAAATCTTCAAGATTTAGGAAAAAGGCCTCAATATTACAATATTATTCTAGGTAGCTATATATTCGTCACTTTTATATATAGATAGAAGGTAGTTTAGGGTTCCACCAATGTAATGTATTTTTTTTTTTTGCTGAAGGCATTAATAAATAAATTGTTTCGTGTTCAGAATAATACAATTCAAAACTAAACTTTTCTGTGATACGTCTTAAGCAAAAAGAACACTTCTTCTGTTAAACATAATTACAATTTGAATATTAACATGCATCATTAAAGTTAACTCTCTCCACAAATCAGCAATCTTGTTACAATCATAAATGACATGGTCTCAGTGGATTCATCACAAAAGGAGCAAACATCTAATGTTTGAATTTTTATCATTTTTGAATAGCTACATACAAGTAAAATTCCATGCAGTAATCTATATTGTAGCCACCGTCATGAAGAGTCTGAAGTTGTCTTGATGTGGGTATGCTTTCTTTCGAATTTATCAAATCATATAAATGTCTGGATCCCTTTCCACACAAAATTAAAGTAAATAAATGCTTAACAATTGTCAATATTAACAGATCTTATATATTGGCGGAAAGCTCTGTGAATTCAGTAATATTTAAGGAAACATATATTAGGTAATCAAAATTTCATTTGAAATTCTTGTTTGGGTAAAAAAGTTAAAAACAGCCTATTTTTAAATAGGTTTTCTATCAGTTTGACACCTTTCTGGTACCAGCTGATAATGAATATTATAATGTTTATTGACTTTCTTCAGTGTTGAAATAAATTATAAAGGCATTAGAAAGATATTTCCATGAGACACATTCTCTTGTAACTGCTTTTTAATGCCATGGCAAGAAGTATTTATATCTGTGTGTGTCTCGTTTTATTTGCCACATTATTAATTTCATTTAAGGTTTTCCTCAATCTATTGCCAAACGCCTTTAAAATGCCAAATCGTGATAATATAACTATATATATATATATATATATATATATATATATATATATATATATATATATATATATATATATATATATATATATATATATATATATATATATATATATATATATATATATAATATATATATATATATATATATATATATATATATATATATATATATATGCAGAGTGCAAATGTGTAGGTATATGTTAGAGTATTTATTTTTATGAGATGATTGTTGTCTATATACCATATTAATAACAATGTTGTCATTAAGTTTTACATTCCACATTTTAGGAAAAATGAATATATTTCTATGACGCACTTATTTAGAATGTATCTTTTTTATTTGTGAAAAATCAAAGTAAATGCACAGCCTTGTTAAGATACGTATGGTACGAAATGAAGGATTGACGTCATACAATAAAATCACATGTTAATCCGTGACAGATACTACAGATAACGGTATAATATTTTCAGTTACTGTTGTCTCCAAAAATAGTTTACTAAGTAGTTTTACAATATAAAATTTACAGGTACCAAAATCTTGGAAATTCAGGATAAGCAGAATACATTACAAATCTGGTATACGTTGGACAAACAAGTACCCCTGGAAATCCAAAGATGGGATCAGATGCCATTTTTCTGGTCTATTACGCTGTGTATATTTCATTGCTTATTATTTATTTTTATCAATTTCCAAAATTTCAAATTTTAAACAAAAATTATGAATTTATAAAATCTCGGATACCATAGAAAAGTATACATTTTAGCATGTCCTGGACACGTATACAAGTATGGAAATACCGGACAAACACGGACCTCTGGAAATCCATAAGTGGGATCAAGTGCAATGGAGTAGTAAGCATCTCCTATTAGCCGGCCACACCCGTCGTGCGTTCACAGCCAAATTTAAATGAACTAGGGAATAAAGGGGAAATACCGTTATATTGTCCTAAATGTCTTTATGTGCGAGATATTAGAATATATTTTTCAAATAAAATCATGGTTCATGAACTTGCTGTACATGACACATTGATTACTTAAGTAATGTTTGACGTCATACAGTAAATCTCCATTTACACTTGCGATTGATATCATCATAAGTTTATAGCCTACAAAATAATTAACATATATCAGTAAATTGTTGTCCCAGTGGATATGGTCACTGTGTCACGCATGATCACTTCGTTTGTCTTTAGAAGGATGTAACTGTTAAATGTTTTTCATTGCAAGTATTTATCATATCAGTGTTCGTTGTCATTATTCTCTCTCTCTCTCTCTCTCTCTCTCTCTCTCTCTCTCTCTCTCTCTCTCTCTCTCTCTCTCTCTCTCTCTCTTATTGACGTTACGAAATGGCGGATCAATACCATAGATGGCTTCCCGCGTGCGTTAGTTGTACTCGGGAACCCTGCATACTATTAACAAATTTAATTTTGGAATACAGCGACAAGCTTGGATTTTTAAGTATTTTGTTATTGATCTATATTTGCTTTCGGCCTTTAATTTCACGACTGTATTTGTTTTACATTAGGGCACTTTTCAGAATTACATGTTATCTATCTGATGTAACCGCTCGTATAAGATATGTCGAAATAGGAACAGGTGCTGCTAGTTCGGAACAGACGTAATTAAGTTGTCGGAACTTCACCATTTCTGTCATCTAAAATTAAAAAAAAATCAAAGAAGCTAAAGTATATTCTTCAGGATGTCAAGAATACAATATACAAAGTGTACTTTGGACAAACACGGACCTCTGGAAGTTCAGAGGTCGGATCAGATGCGATGGAGGAGTAAGTATCCACTGTTGACGGTTAACACCCACTGCGAATCCACAGTTTAATTCAAATGAAATAAGTGAGTTACAATAAGAATAGTTTTTAATTTTGGAACTGGAAAATAGCCTTGGATTCAATCATATCACCCTAATCGACGTATAAAACCCCCGCATCAAAATAGCTGAGCCTGACTATATCTGACTAAATCCCGCCAACAGTAGCTGTAGAATTTCTGATCGACACAGAAGAGAGTTCCGAGTGACCACTGACCTACATCGGAACTGAACTAGCATCGAGCTTCATCTTGGAGTTTTAGCTTCGCAGGAGGAAGGTCCAGAGTAAGATATTCTGTATCTTATTCTGGTAATACTTGAGAATATCATCAATTTCTGTCGACAGAAAACATTTAATGTAAGACGTCTTTCAAATAAGATGTTAACATCATAGAAACCAAAGTATTAATCACGAGGTTCAGGAAACTGCATAAAGCTCTGGTGAACATTGGACAAACACGGAGGATCCAGAGGTGAGATCAGGTGCCATGGAGATGCATGCATCCCCTGTCGGCTGCTAGTCTATATTTAAATTCTAATGACACAAGTGACAGATAAATTCTCGTCATAATTGGTACAGACTATCCATCAACTTTTTTCAAAGTTAACAACTATCTTAAGGCGATTTTGTTCTACAGAAACTGGCTTTAGTTTTTGACAAGTTTTGTTAACTTTCCATGTTGTTATATAAACCGGTTTTGAACTAAAACTGGTTTTTCATTTGTTTTATGCTTAACCCAAACTAGTTTATCAAACCATTCAAACTGCCTCCCGGAGTGGTTTGATAAGTTTAAGGAAGTTTGTTGCTACAACTACATGGCGGCGAAAACATGGATCACGACTACTATCGGACACCTTTAATGTTTCTTCTCGCAATGAATAAAATCACCATACTGTAGGGAAAACAAAAGGGGGAGCAGAGATATATCATACTATTATATAAAAACGTTCGTGAAAAACGTCATTTTTGCTAAAACAAATATTGTATATTGATATGTAATAGAGAAGAAAATCAAAATTTGCAAATTTATTTGACTTGAGAATGTTTTTATTACATGCCAGTGTAATCCTACAGTTAACACACACAGTTCAATACGCTCATGCTATAGGTGACGTCGTATTGAACTGTAGTTGGATACAGAATTTTCGACGAAGCTACTTTTCTAAATGGGACTCGTGTCATCCAAATATTTCATGGCGTCGCTAAAAGCGGAATTAATTTCAATATGATGTATACACATAGAGATAAATAAGGGGCATGTAATAAATACAAAACCACAAATATACGCTTGGCTCTCGCTGAATACATCCACTACAACGATCAAGTGCTGTCTGATCATCTGTATAACTCTGTCTTTGTACTTATGGTTTACTTGTCGATGTTCACACTTTGAATAACACTTGAGTGAATGACTCAAAGTAGTCTGATTAGTGAGGTTGTCTAGTCAAGGAGGATCTGGATTTATTTGATATTTCTTATGAAAAGGTTTTACATGTGTTTGTTTTTTAATTCTCTACTTTTTACTACTTAGATTGATAAACGATAATAAAAAGAGATGTACACAGGCATAACAGTTATCAAATTCCTTTATATTGTATGAAAATTGCTTGAGAAACCCAATTTGACAATTATTCACTTGCAATTGATTATTTTAACCTACTATTTGTATGGGTATGTCACATTCACCCTGACCTTAGCCCTTATTTTCACAAAATGCAAAATGTAAATAGGAATATAAGATTTTTATGTCAATGTATAGCTCTTACTTGTTATTGTACATCGAGTACAAGTAGTAAACGTAGATAAAAAATCAATCTATTGTTTTACAATACAGCTAAAGCCCTTAAATTTCAATTGAAATGCTGGGTTGTCATCTTAACGTGACCCGAATGTATTTAAACATTCATAATTGAGATTTGAAGTAGTTATTATGATATTGTATTTTCATGTAACTTTTCTTTTTCTAAATTGCATATTTTGTTTTTACCCAATGGAAAAAAATATTATCAGTTTATTTTATTTATATTCCTTCATACACTTTACAGAACATCTTATCGCCAATAGCACATATATTTAACTATCAAATCCAATATCCGTAGAAGTAGTGATATTTGTTATTAAGCGGATAATAGTGGATTATTTATCTAAATTTAAAAAATATTTCCTCACAGCTATGGTGAAAGCGCTCACGGAATAAAGCAGATATTTACAGGATATTGTAATGTTCTACATTTTTCTTAACACACACACACACACACCCCTATAAATATATATATATATATATATATATATATATATATATATATATATATATATATATATATATATATATATATATATATATATATATGTATGTATGTATGTATGTAGATAGATAGATAGATAGATAGATAGATAGATAGAAAGAAAGATAGATATACATGTATTACTAAAAACAAACAATCACGTGAAGGTGCATCAAATATAGATACATATCTATATCTTCGTCATACAATTCTCACTGCATTGTTATCACATACTAAATTCTTACCCTGTACATAACACCTGAACTACCATGATTATGTTAAATCTGAAAAACCTGGGTCCTATTACAGGTGTCGTGTGGTTTGTATGGGTAAACCGAATTTTACAACATTCAAGTAGGTTTATCATATCTTTCTGAAGACAGTTAAATATATACAATGTGAAATCGTACTGAATGCTAGTAATTGAAACGTTCGTATTAGACATTTACTTTCTCTTTTAACAACTCGCATATTGTCTGACAATTTGAAATACAGAATTTCATTTGTATTGAATTTACAACACATAACTACATTTAGGTTTGTTTGCAATCCATTTTCCGTTAACCCTTTCAACCCTACAGACCATAATTGACAAGTCTTAAACAATAGAAAATATCATAACACTCAGATACTCGGGGATGGTAGGGTTAACCATTGTTCGCTTTACATCCGTGTAGATATAGGTCTACCCAGAAAAAGTGGCACATCTTGGTTGTGTCCAAAAACCAAAACAATACCGTCTGTTTTCCATAAATCACGGATGTACATCGGTGCAACCCCTCTTTGAAAAATTCAAAACAGCCCCAGACCCCTCCTCTGAAGGCATATACCTTCGGTGCCCGCAGTCCGTAATGATAAAAATTCTCAACACATCCCCCTTAAAAATATGGATCCGTCCCTGGATGTACAGGTACATTATACATTTCCCTGATCAATGAATTACTGTAGCTCTGATACTTTGAAGAAGGAAACTGCCACCCCTGTGATGAATCCGCTTTGGGGTCACGTGCAGACGACCACTCGTAGATGTGTAATGTTCGACCGAAAGAAATATGTTTTATACTGTTGCTTTTACATCCCACCGATATTTTTCAACTTATATGGAGATGTCACCAGCTTTAGTTAAGGTGTCACAAATTTGGACCTGCGTTTTGGACTGACGCCAATTCAATTATGGTTCCTTGTACGAGAACTCGGTTTTCAAGCCTCATTCGAAATCTCGTGACATTCTTAGTTGTTGTCGAACATTGTAAATCACTTGAAATCTACACTACAGAGCGCCAAATCCTAACCAGTACCATTCAAAGCAACAGATCCGTCAATGTGTTAAACACAGAACAGTAGATAATACATTCCATCATCAGGGATAAAATTGAAAATAGTTCACGTATCACGGCAATCCGGTCGAGAGTATATGAACAAAATCATTCATTTTAAAATAGATGACTGGTATTCGCATAGGAGCTTGGATTTTCCTATTTCTCTGGGGTTTTGTATCTATGTCTGATGCTTGTAAAACGTGATATTAAACACTTTAATTGTCTGTATTCCATATATTCTTATATCTACCCACTCACTAACTCAGCCAATGATTGAATATCATTATATAATATATTGACGTTTCCCATTTACTTAATATCAGATGAAAAGGTTCAATATTCTACCATATACACGCGGGACGGCTTGTTAGGTTCTGGTACACCTTTTATATACTTTTATACTTTAACGATGACACATATTGCAATTTTTTTATGTTATATTGATTTGTTGTGATTTTAAAATATTTTGTATTATGGTCATTGTTTCATGGATAAGAATATAAGGTAATTGAATGTATATTTAGTAATATTTACGCCTCCAATATTGGCGCGGAGATGGACCTCGCAAGGTCGATTCTTTGCCTCCCAAAAACTTGCGTCATACATATTTATAAAAAGAAACATTTAATATCATATACAGTAGAACATCGCCTTTAGATCACCTCGCTTAGAAGACCACCTCGCATTTCAGACAACAAGTTTTCAGTATCTTGATAATTATCTGATAAGTACAGAACCTCACTTAAAAGACCACCTCACAAATCAGACTACTCTGAATCAGTTAGGTGGTCTTAATCGCGAGAGTCCACGCTACTAACTATACAGGAAGGAGATAAAGTTACATGTTCGATATCGCCGTATCCTGTAGTTAGTTCTGTGTCACACTGTTAATCTAATTAAATATAACCACGTAGAATTTGTAGGTATTGGAATAATGATAAATAATACAGATGGTGACCAGTGTGTTCCGTACAGAGGCCTCAAACCTAAAAATCTAAAACATGAAAATGAACAACATATATAGCACTGTTATAATCCCTTCAACACGTTAATTATAATCCTTAATTGATATGTAAACCTTAAAAATTATAAAACAAATTATAACTTAGTGAGACGTCTCACCTGTCCAGACAATTTGAATAGAATAATTAGTAAGTATTAATCTTATACTGCAATTATCCGGATAAATAAAAATAAGTTTACAATAGCATATACAATTAATAACGTTACTAAAATTACAGAAACTGGATAATGAATATTAAATGTCCAAATTGTCAAATTCTGAATTTAAATATGAAAACTAAAATGTCCAAAATTTAATGTATAACTTTGTCGGTCACACAAACCTAAGATGAAAAAGTAGACAGATACAATGGATGCATAAAACATACTTATAAGTACTTAAATATCACTACAACATTTAACATTAACTATGGACCTTGGTGTAACATACGAGAACGTCATCATACTTGATAAATAGAAAAAGATAAAAGTAATAAATTGGGTGCGATATCATCTTTTTCGTTTAATTGTTTTCTTGTAGTCTTTTTATTATTCCCTGGCTTACGTTTTGACATTCGTCTCCATTACAGCTAAACTATAAACTATAGACATGCTGATACGTTTAAACTGTTTAAAGTATCGATACAGGTGAAGCATGTTATATTAAATCCTACAGGTAACCTCTTTTGGGCCTCATTGGTTTTTCCAACTAATACTATTTGGCAGACATTTTTCTCGCTTTACAATGTGTAACTCTGTCCCACGGATGTAGTGCTCGAAGTGTTATTTGACTATATTGTGCAATATTGGATAAAATTTGTAAATATTAAATTCATTTCTTGACATTATAACCGACATTATTCGATGTAACAACAGACATCATATACAGGTAAGAAAGTTACCTACGTTAATGTGTGTTTGCTGTCTACTTTGTGTTACTGATCATTAACGGGGGTGGATTTTTCTTCAATGTCTTTGACATGTATTTGAACGTTTATTTATTTGTCATACATTTCTTTCTAGAATAAAAACTTAACAATGAATTACAGATAGCCTTTCGTAATATGTCATCGCGTGTAAACAGAAAATATTAACTTTTTAAAAAGCTAAATACTGTTAAATATTGTAATGTAACTTGCATATAGAAATGACAGAAGTCACGTGTTCAGAACCTGAACAGGGTAGCACAATAAGAAGAGGCGAAACAAGTGATTTTATTATGTATGTCTGTCGTGTATTAAAGACCCGTTGATTTAAAGACATATGTGGGCAAAATCTTGTGTTTCAAGATTTGCTTTTATATATATATATATATATATATATATATATATATATATATATATATATATATATATATATATATATATATATATATATATATAGTGTGTATATAATTTTGTATTTGCCTAATAGCATACCTGTCTATTTTTCGTTCGAAAAAGCAAAGGACTAAGATAGAAAGTTTGTAATATATCGACGATATTTTGTCAATAAACAGACTATCAATTTACATTGGACACTGTTGATCTTTGGGAAATTTTCTTCAGATTTATTTATAAATCATTCAAATTATTTGCGTTATTCGATACGTAAATATGTCCAGTTGAAGTTTATGTGTTTTATCTTAAGAGCCCGAAATATTTGTTGAATAATTTGTAAATTTGATGACTTTAACCGTGATCCTGGATTTGAGTTTTCTTTTCTTTTTTTTTATAGTATTCACTATGTGTAAATGTTGTCTAATGTAACCTCTTACTATAGCCACTTGGGTATCTATATATTATATATCATTACATAAAACTGCAATATTTTCAACATTTTGTTCTCCATATTCAGCATGTTATACTCTCAAATGACTTCAATGTTAAACATCACGATTTTCCAGTCTGTAGCATAATCTCACAATACAGTTACTTAAGACATTTTTTTCTTTCAGAAATATACATTTATTTATATCAAATCCCCACAACCGATGAAATCTTTCTGACATAAACGATCGTCTTGATCATTTGTTTCGGCCTCTTTTGTAAAACTATAACTTGGTATTATTAGTAGTATTTATTTAAGCTTAGATCTATAGCGTCATTAACGTGAATTTATACTTGTTCAAGTATGATACAGTTTATTGTAAAATAATTCATAAAAACGACTATTTAGACCAGCGATTCTGTCCGTTTTACGGTAACTCTCTCTCTCTCTCTCTCTCTCTGTGTGTCTGTGTCTGTCTCTCTCTCTGTCTCTCTCTCTTTCTCTCTCTCTCTCTCTCTCTCTCTCTCTCTCTCTCTCTCTCTCTCTCTCTCTCTCTGTGTCTCTCTGTCTGTCTCTCTCTCTGTCTCTCTCGCTGTCTGTCTGTCTCTCTCTCTCTCTCTCTCTCTCTCTCTCTCTCTCTCTCTCTCTCTCTCTCTCTCTCTCTCTCTGGACGGATGCTGCACAGGACAGTATAGAGAAAACATCCATTCTAGTCATTACTTTAATGTATTTCAACACAGGCATTGTGCTACTAATTCATTCGATAATCATTTTTCTACAAATGCTTTCCCCATAACAAAATAATGAAAAAAGAGACATAGACTTAAATATTTGTAGTATGCCAATTTCCTGGAACTCATAAGGAGTAACAGCTATTTTTAGATATGACAATAATATTTAAATTCATACGTTTTAAAGGTATTGAAATTTAAACTGTACAATATCCAGAGCAGGCATTTTGGCACTTGTGATAAATAAGTAGTTTGTGTCGTTCAGTGTTTATTTACCTGAACGCAATTAACCTCCTGCTGTGAATATTGGTTTGAATTAACTAATAATTGCTGCTAAATTAGATTAAAATTACCTGGGAGATATCAGTTTTTTCTGGGTTTTGTTTGTTTGTTGTTGTGTTTGTTGTAACCTTTTTTTTGGGGGGGGGGGGTTCGTTCATGCATATTAGATAGAATGTCACACATTAGTTTTGGTTTAATAACATCGTTTACAAATCTAATTATCATCGTAGTAATTAGAAGTATAGAATTGCCATGCTCATGGTTTTGTGGTATATCGTCAACTAAACTTACAAAGTATTTTTCATTTGGAATGTCCAGTCGACAGTGTACAAATCTGGTAAACATTAGATAAATGGACCTTTGAAATCCAGGTCATGGACGGGTCCGCATCCCCAGTCACTAGTCGCATCTGCCGCTAAACCTCAGTCAAATTAAATGAAATAAATGAGGAATAAATCGTCTTCGCAATTGGTACAGACGACCCAACAATCGCTGCTGAACTTGCTTCTCGAAGGAGGGGTTAGCGGGATCGAATCACGGACTGGAATGGATAGGGACGTAATATTATGTGTAATAGCATAGTGGTTACTAGTTTGGATACGTGTTGTTTTTTGTTTTTGTTAACTGAGACGAAACAACAGTGGCGGATTCAAGGTGTGTTAAGGACGTATACCCCCCACTCTTTGGACACCAAAGTTAAGATATAAATACAGTGAAATCACCTATATATTAACTGCATATTTTTCGGTAGTGAAATTTATTATTGATTGAACAGCCCCTTACGTCAACAATAATACTAGCGGTAGACATATGAATCAGTACGGTACAGTCAATTAGGTACCATGGCTACACAAAACTCTTGCTACAATTTTTTTTCAGAAAAGAACCCTTTATCGGCCATTCAACGTTGTACATGATACCGCACGATCCTGTAAGTAGTGTTGCTATGAGGAATTTGATTATCTATAGAGATTAACGTACAAAAGTTGTGTTTGGAACTTGAAGAAAAGCTTTATAACCTTAGTTTCTTGATTACGTCCAGTAAAAAGTATAGATACAAACATTTGTATAAATTAAACGAAAATGAACAAATCTTTATTCCAATCTGTATAATCACAGATTAAATTATAGATTACAGAATCGCATTGTATTCATATGCCCGGAAGTCAGACAATTTATATTGCTCTTAACCCGTTCATACCTGAGAAATATAAAAGTATACTCTATTATGTTTATAAGCCGAGTCTATTTTGGTTTGTAGCTTGAGATTATAAAATTCTCTGCACATCCATGTTTTGTGTACGTAATTGATACAGTACCCATAAATAACAGGAAGTATATAGGATAGTCACGCTTTTTCTAGTTGATTCTTGAATATTTTCAACGGCCGTGAAACACACACACACACACACACACACAGATATATATATATATATATATATATATATATATATATATATATATATATATATATATATATATATATATATATATATATATATATATATATATGGGCACGAACCTGCCCTGACAAGAAGTTAGAGAAGGATTCTCTAACCAGTCGGCCACAGAGGTCCCCAAAACATTAAAACAAAATTGACTGGTGTCATATTGTGTAAAACAAATCGGTAACATTTTTTTTAGAAGAACAGAAACCATAACTCTGATGTACCCTGTAATAGACATCATGTTTTGAACATAAGTAAACAAAAGTTTCAAGATTAGACTGATTTACTTTAAATTGTCAGGTACTTTTAAAAGCATAAACATGTGAATATACAAATGTATAATTTTTAAAGTAATTGGTTATGTTGAATAATAGTCAGGTTCAATGTTTTAGCACGTACTGAAAGACGATATACAGTCTTAACACGCATATGTAGGGATTTCCATACTTTCAAACTATTGAGACAATGCTAAGACAAAACGCCGAACACTACAGTCAGAGATACCTGATTCGGCGCTTTGCATTTTTCAGATATATACGTGCATAATCTCAAATACCCATACACCACCACCAATAACAATGCACTTTTCATCGTAAAGTACCGATATAACTTGAGATAGGTTAAAAAACAAGTCGACCGTGACGACTCTCACAAGAATGTCTTTTGTTGGCTTATTGCTGTCTATTTAGAAATACTCCACCATTATTATCATCATCATCATCATCTCGCATTTCACAAGGTTTAGACCATAAATTAAATGATTTCTAGCGACAGTGCATATAAGTTGAACATTAAGATGTAATCAGATTGGAAACCAATCACATAATGATAAACCAGCCGTGTCTTGAATTAAAAATCATTTTAAACTTAAGTAGCATTTCGCTAAGATAGCACCATCTAAATTCGAAACTTCTCACACCTAAGATATTCATTTTTACAGTGGGTACTTCTTAGACGAATTTAGCAATACATTTAGATTTATTATTTGGCCTTGTATGGTACCAATTTTACTCTCTGAAATACACATTTATATCAAATTCAAGGTCAACTGATGAAGTATTATTGACAGAAAAGATCATTTTGAGCATTTGGTTTGGCAGGATTTGTAAAACTTTAACTTTGATACTGTTTGTAATATTTTGAAGTAGAGGGTATAGCCAATACATACAAATTATTGACACAGGGATATCGAAAAGCGCGTAAAATGTCAACGTACCGCAAATTTTACGGTCGGTATAATAGTCCACTCTGTGTGTTCACTAAGTGAAATGTTGAGTTGCCTTTTCGTTGGCGGTTGTTGAGACGTCTGTACCAATTGTAACGAGGATACACTCCTCACGTGTTTCATTGGACTGTGGACTCATGGCAGGTGTGACCGGTCGACGGGGGATGCTTACTCCTCCATGGCACCTGATCCCACCTCTCGGTTTCCAAAGGTCCGTGTTTGTCCATTTTTACCAGATTTGTATCTATGTCCTGCACATTCTATTGATTTATACTTTGGTATCTGAATTTTTTTATATCATAATAATAGCTGGCTTTAACTGTTTGTGACATTTCGTCAAATAAAATTAGTCTCCAATATGGAGAGATAAAAAGTATTTAATTTCCACCTCAACTTACTTGATATGTTTGACCATTCACGTGAATTTAGAAACGGAGCATTTGACTCGTAATTGAAAGACCCAGGGTTTGATCGTAGGTGACCCAGGCCACAAAATAACACTTCCTTTTTTGTACCTACTTTGAACTTTGAAATACACAATACACTTGTCAGTATCTATACAATGTATAGAATTAGCAGCGATAAAAATTTGCGACATCTTTTATGAGTGATAATTTTTTTATGAACATGAAACACCAATAACACGACCAAATAAAATATTTACGTAACACCTGTATAAAACAACGAACGACACTTAAGTATAGTGTTATTCATCTATTCTACTTCATGTATTTTGTATTTATATTCCTTATTATTTTTATAACTAGACCTGGATATTGAAACTGATTGAATAAGTGCTTTTACTTTTATTGCATGTTTTAATTGACATGCTGCATATCTGTCGTGATCTACTTCAAATCTAAGCACGTGAGACCAACCAATATCAACTAGATAAAACCGAAATGTCATTTGTGACATATATTTGAAATTACATGACAAAAGCATGTTTTATACATTTTAAGTAAAATAGTAAGGCGTAATATTTCGTAGCACTTCGGAAAGGAAATATAATAACACGAGTTGAATTACATCGTTTAAATTGATATTTACCTTAGATTTGTTATATAATATAAAGGTAGAAGAATTATATAATTATATAATTATGCAATAAAGTATCCCACAGGTAGAGTTAACCTGTAAATCCACAGTGCAATGCATGAAATGATCTTAAATCATCATCATACATATACCATGGAATTCAATGCTATGTGTCAAATCAACGCTTATATTGAGAATGATAAACATTGTCACGCCTCTTTAACGGTTACTATCAGCCTGTATAGAACAGATAATATAGGAGGATTACTCTTTTTATAATATAAATATCAGGTCGCAATGTCGCCAAAATGCAATCAATTCCAAAATTCAACTTTCATTATTCTGGCTCAGTGGTTGCAAAATGTATGTTTATTACTAACTACAAAACGCGCCATTGTTATTATTTTCATTCACAAAAGCATTTGATCATATGTGTGTTTCTCCCATAAAAATTGAAAAAATACCTTAAGGAAAATACCTTACGTATAGAACTTATAATTGGAGTACTTAGTCAAATTATTATTGATAATTCTAAACCTTTTCTTCCAGTTAGCAATGCTTTCCATCTATATATATATATATATATATTTCCTGGGGGGTTTTTGTATTTAACTATAATCATACGGAACATTGACAATTATATATATATATATATATATATATATATATATATATATATATATATATATATATATATATATATATATATATATATATATATATATATATATATAATCATATATATACAGTTTTATACTGAAATACGCGAATTAAGATAATAAAACTTAAAACTGTTTTGTGGTGTGGCATTCTGTATTTTTATATTTAATTTCTTTACGTTTGGACTTTCAATAACTTTTCTATATATATGATTATATATAATTATACAGTTGCGGTATAACTTTTCCATCAGAGTGTATATGAGTTTTATCTCATCGTCATATAAAGTTAAAGGTGTATTAGTTGCGTTTTGTTGAAAATTTCTTTCCCGTTTTACTACTTAGATTGGTATACAATAAAAAAAAGACATATACACAGACACAAAAATTCTTTAATTCCTCTGTATTTTATGAAATTGCTTGAGAAACCAGTGTGACACTTTTTCACTTGGAATTGATTTATTCAACCTTATTATTTCTGCATGCATACCACCCTGGACCTGACCTTATTTTCACAAAATACATAGGAATATAAGATATTTTATGCCTGTGTATACCTCTAATTTGTTATTGTTTATCAATTACCAGCAGCAAAAGTAGAAAAAATAGAAATAATTTGCTGTGCCTTTTTCGTGGTACATTGTTACTGAGCGTTTTCCAGAGTACGTTGTGGAACTTCCCTTCCACCATTTAATTTGGCGACCATCCAGTAATTAACAAGTTATTCAGTGTAGTATAGAAAAGTATTTACCAGATAAACAAAGAACTAAACCTTGAAATGTGGGTCAAACCTTTGCAACAGTGTCGTGCGATTTTGCACTTGATAAGTATCGTTTTCAAAGTACTGCTGTAGTCGGATACACCAAGTCACGTGTTTATACTGAGCTGACTGGATATACATGTAATTATGTCATGTTTCTGGTCACAGCTGTTGGTGTATGTGAAAAGATAGTGAAATCTGATCATTGTCAGAATAATGTAAAATAGAACTCTGTCGAGATCTTCCACAACTAAAATATTTTGTTGTTTGTACATATTACGTGACGTCAACAGCGGTTGAACAAGATCTTATCCAATTTCGCAATTTTTTATACCAATGATATTAAGTGATATTTTGTTTCAGTTCATCTGCTAGGAATACAGTTTAGATACTTTGAAGAGTTCAGTAAAATATATTTTCTTTCATAGTTGACAAATGTTCCTGCTTTGTTGACTCGTCTTTCCTGATTCTGACGGTGGTTCATTCCTCATTTGTTTTATTTAAATACAATATGGGCACACACCAGGTGTGACTGGTCAACCAGGGATGCGTATTCCACCATGGCAGTTGATCTAACCTCTTCCTCAGAGGTCCCTCTCTGTCCAATGTTCCCCCGATTTGTAATATGTCTTAGGAACATTCTGACGACTAAAACTTTGATACTTGTAATTCTTATATTTCAAATTTGGCACCTACGACTGCATGATATTCATTTTTCAGGTCATATATACTAAAGGTCAGAGACAGCTAAATACCCCTAAAATTGGTTGGTTGAAAAAGTGTAGGGAAAGCGGAGCTGCTATTTTGAATGTTAGCTGGTCTCTGATTGATCAATTAACACATTTTTATACTTTTACACAGTAAAATAATGTATTATGAATTGATTGAAAATGCTGAATCAACTTAAATTTTACTGGTATTTTGATGTAATTAGAACCAATTTCCTGAGAAGTGTCTGAATAGAGGATTCGCTGCAAAACTGCTGGGGGTTGACATATGCAGGTGTGACAGAAAAACAAGGTGGTCAAGCCAATGTTTTGTGTTTATTTTCTGACTGCGGAAAGGACGCCGAACAGATCCATGTACAATGTTTAGGTCAACACTCGCTTGAAGATGAGATATATAGGGTAACGTTAACAATGTCGCCTATGGAAAACCATTTAGTATGAACTACTAATGCCCAGGGTCTTGCGATAAAATATCTATTATCCGTGTCGATTTGTATTAGGTAAAATCCAAAATATCCCGCCTATGAAGATGGTAGATCTATCCCAAGATCATCAAGAGCAGGAACAATAATATCATAACATGTTTTTTCAATAAAAAACAGAAGACAAAATAGCACTTTCCTGTAATACTGTGCTATTTGATTCGTCGAGGAAGACCTGATACATACGGATGTCGTTCCCTTAAGTTAGAAAACAAGACTTTAACAACATGAAAATTTACAACTTGCCAGAAAGCAGACGACACAATAAATGCCATATTGACCGAGATAACGGACCATTGTTTTGCAAACTGCTAGAAGACACTTGGGAAATCAGAACCACAGAGTTGGACGTTAGAGTATATAACCGGAAATATGTTTATGAAAAGCTTTTGATGAAATGTATGGAATAAAATGTAAATATTTTAACAAGTTCATAAAAATCGTACAGACAGTGATATAATACAATCAGGCAGAAGATAGTGATATATACAATCGGACAAACACTTTTAACTCACTGACCTCTGACAAATAATGGACTTTACCTAACATTAATGAGATTGCCTAATCCATTTGTGTTGTTATAAATGACTGTATAGTTAATTTGTGTTTTACGCCAGACTCAACAATTTTAGTTTATATGGCGTGATCATATTTAAAGGTGGGGGATAAAATCCGGTTTCTATTTCCGGAGAAAGACGAATGACCTTTTACAAGTAAACTGAGCAAGTTTCCTGTAATAGTGGAACCTAACTGATTCTATTCAGTCACAGAAAATTGACCGCGAACAGATGAATGGAAAAATACTATTGCAGTACATAAGGTCAAAATAATGCAGAATTATCAAGGATACAAACTGATAATATAACATCGCAGAACCACAAAAAATAATCTTGATGTCATACACGATTCCTCAACAAATATACAAATTTATTATTCAATTCCAGTTACCGGCTCGTACTAAAGACCTGGCAGTGAATGTCCCATTGCCAAGTACCCTGCTTTCAAAGTGTCTTTCACAGATATTTTGAATGATACTAAAATTAAAAACTGTGGTCCAGTGAAACGTAAAATAACCCTAACTGCATTGTCCATAGCACAGGTCAAAATTTGTGGAACGTCACCTAGAGTTCATTACTAATATTTATTTTTGTGGAATGTAATACAAAACACAAACAAAAACAAACTTATTTACCCTTTTTCTGACTTATGATAAATACGATTCGATGCACAGAACATTTTGCAAGACTATAGTAGGGTATGTATACTCGCCCGCCTGAAGTGGATATACAGTTATCGTTGTGATACTGAATATGTGACTTTGAAATTCATCTCTTAACCAAAAGCAAATTTTTAAATAAATAAAGACACACCAGTTATCATTGGGGATAACATTTCAATGTGCAAGACAAGCAGATAAAGCTATGTTGCTTCACGAAATATATGAACTTTATCTAATTCAAGTGCATTACAAAACAGAGACAAGTTGACTTTTTATCTGGTATCTGGGCAGAATGGGGTTAAAAGAAGGCTTACGGAGATAATAGAGTGTAGGTGAGACCTAAATAGGACACATGCTTTATTGATAGAAGTTCACTTCTGGATGTGTACCGAATGTATGGGGATAGAGATATGATATGTGATATTATTAAATTTTAAACAAGATAATAACTATCAAAGGCACAGGAATAATTTCGACATGCTTTGTAGGTTATAGTAAATACGTTATACAGAATACACGTGGGAGTTTTTAATATTAAGATATATATATATATATATATATATATATATATATATATATATATATATATATATATATATATATATATATATATATATATATATATATATATATATATATACAGAAACTGACAGATAATCAGTGGTGTGTGTGTTAGTGTGTGTGTGTGTGTGTGTGTGGTGGGCGATTGCTTTCAGGTTTGGGTCAATGATATTTTACGTTTTTATAGTCATACATTTGCTTGGTTATAACGCTTTATTTACACATCCAAGCTGACCTCAAGTATAAATATAAACTGTGAGCTTTGATATAGATAACATGACACATCTTGTAATCTTGCACCGAACTGATAGGACTGTGTATCAACTGTATACTTACAAACCTTTGCTTACGTATGATTTGTTTTTTTTCTGTTTAAATGTAATGACAATTTCAAGATGAAATGTTTTTGAAAAAAATACTGACAAGAAAAAAGTTTAGGACGAATCTGAAATATATTGTGTTGTTAATTAGCTGACAATGTGTTATAAACAAGATCAAAATATTGCAAGAGTACAGTGCTGTCCGGTAACAATGCGCACCTAAGCCATTTCTTTCCCGATTGCGGCGAAACGTCAACAATATACTTGATTTTATTTGGAAAATTATTATGTCCTTACCTTTACATTCCGCAACATTTAAGGAAAATGAGCCTGTCTAACCTTCCTCTAAGTCACCCCCATGTTTTCCAAATATCAAATTTGCCGTCTAACATTGCACATTTATTAAAGTAACGTCAATAAAACTCTCTGAAAAGATGATAAAAGTAATAAAATTCACCGGACATATCTTGGAATGAAAGAAATGAGTCACCGAAGAAAATAACAATATCATTCAATTCTCGATCAAACTTACACGTGACCTTGTTGAAATCACCAGTCACACCGAAAATGTCGTCTGCGAAGAAGCATTGGCTTGTGTGTTTTGCTTATTCTCGGTTTATATTTCTTATGTAGATGGGATTCTGGTACTTAATCACAATCCATATGATTTTTACGATGGCTGTTTACGTTTGATGAGGGCTGGGCTAAGCGTAAATTACATACATGTGAGTTTGTCTACCCAGAAATGGACCTGCGAATCTTTGTTGATCTAATTTTATGTTATTTAATTTCATCTGTTGGATTGAAGCGTGTTACTAATTCTAAAAAAGATATCGGATATTCAAATTCGTGGTAAAGGTGTTTATTTATGACAATCTGGTTCACTGTTTCTCAACATGTGAAATAACATAAAGAGTTAATGTTCAGAGTGCGCAATGTTACCGGACTCGACTGACAATAACTCGATAATGTTTGTCCATAACTAGTATGGATTCTCATACGCGTGTGTCAGTTGGTAGTGGACATGAGAGAGAACATTGTGTTTCAAAACTATTGAAAGCATTTTTGTTAGTGAAACGTGCTTAAACGGGTCTAACAATTGTGACGAGATTTTCTCCCCAACCTATTTCATTTGCATTTGACAGTGGCCTCACAGCGGATGTAACCGGTCAACAGGGGATATTTACTCCTTTATGGGACCTGATCCCACCTCTGAATTTCCAGAGGCCCGTGTTTATCAAATATCACCAATTCGTAGCCTATATGTATCCTGGACATCCTAAAGATTTATACTTCAGTATCTGAGATTTCTGCCACCAGTAGCGTCCATATTCATGTACGTGTCATATGCATGTTGATTTTATTTTTCAGAAATAAAATGGACCCCGGGGGGCAACTACCAAAGTACCCATTGCGGTGTGTTCCTCTTCTAGCATTACAGGAGCTAGGACGCATCTTTGATACGGAATCTGTGACTGGAATTACAATTGGAGTACTGGCACAGACCATGGACAAACTGATGGGCCATAAATTGCATATGTCTAACCTTCATATAATGGTAAGCTTTCTTTACGGACAGTTGTCCTTGTTTTCTTCTTTAATTTAACGCTTTCCTCATCAGAGTGAGAGAATCATAGATGTCCGGATTTCCATGTGTGTCCTGGAAATCCTGAAGATCAATACTTTGCTATCTGAAATCTTTATATTCTAGTTTTCCGTTTTAGGACTTTAGCTATATATTCTGTACACTCTGGTAAGTTTCGTGCCGAAACGCAAAATCGACGCGTTTTAGTCGACAATAATACCTCGATATCTACCCGGTACCCGGTTTGAATTATTACCAGAAATTAAATTGGGAATTATTTTCATACCAGGTACGAAAAATGTTCAAATGTATAGTTGAGAACCTTCATCCCCTTGGCTTGTTACGGCAAATCTCCAATAGGATTTCCTGTTACGCGAATCTTTTTTTTCACTTCGACTGTTTCGACGTAGACTATAACGTAATGATACAGGCCCAAAAACGATTATCAAACCAGTAATACATTTTAGAATTATATGTTATGTGAAATGAAGTATCAAATTGTTGCTTTTTCTCCATTTCGATTTCGCGTTTACCATTGAAAATACTCAAAATAAACTCTGTTTCATACGATATTTTGAAATAACCAACATTAGATTTGGCATGCTTGAGGGACTCGTCCTTTTTTTCAAATGTTTCATGTGAACACTTTTGTTAAATCCATGTGAAGTGAATACATGAGCGTATTTCTATTATACTGAGAAATAATCCGAGCCTTTCCAATCCTTCACCTCTCTTAATGCATTTCCTCTCGGCGTTTCGCTTTTCGAATTTTTATAATATATACAGTAATTCGTCTCCAATTAGCTTCTTTTACGGGTCACATTCCTATTTTTTAAAGCTGAAAATCTGAGGTTTTAGTATGCGTCTCTCCATCGCCGTATTTTCCATATCTGACGGGACAATGATGTTATCAGATAGTCCTACAATCCTGACACCTGAACACTAAAACTTAACTTAGGATTTTTTCAGAGAAAGGATTAATTATCCAACATATGTTGTTATTCATATTACCTGGTGGGGTGGAGTCTTATGAACCTATTATTGATCTTAGCGAAATTTTAAATTTTAGGTAATAAAGCATAACATTAAAATTACACCGACAAGAGTAATCGTTCCCACTTGTCACCATACATAAGAGAGTATCCAGTGAGGAATAAAACGCTTTTCCTGTGTAGCTTGTCATACCCGAAAAGTGAGTAGAATTATCCGTATGATAATCAAAAGGTTTTTCCGATCAGCCATCTTTTGTGAATTGGACAATCGTATTTATTTTGAATATAGTTAACACACTCTCCCAGGACCCCCGAAGTTGATTGGTTATAACATCGGTTCGACCCCGCTTGACCCTAAGCTTATTCTGTGAGAAAGTTTACTAGTTTACTGCTTCGGGTTGTTAGTGTCTCCCTAGATATATTTTGACCGGGTTCTCATTAAAATGGATGTCACCAGAGAATTTTAAATTTGTTGAGTGTAAAACACCATTCAAACAAGCATACACTTGACTTGATACAATTTACAGCCTTTTTTATACCCGTGTTTTATACTCTTCAGCAAATACAGGAAAAACACAAAAATCCAACACAGGTCATTCTTCAAGATGCCAGTAAGCGAGGGGCCACTATTGACGTATTACAAAGAGCCATAGAAGAGTTAGGAGCTGCTGCAGAAGATATTCTACCGCGATATTTACCAGGTTCGTTACCCATGAACTATAATTTAACCTTTTCAACCCTACAGACCATAATGGATTGGTCTTAAACAACAGAAAAGAGCATACCACTCATATATTCGTGGATTAAAGGGTTAATTACAATAACTGATATTTTGCTACCAGTTGATTAGTACATACTTAAGTGATGTTTGTCAAGATTGTATGGCTGTTTAAATTCTGAACTTTTCAAAAACTAAAGGCCGTGTCTCGTATACAAAATTTCTGTACAAGACATAGTCAAGACATCAGCATTTATCGGGATCGGAATCGGGATGATACGTATCGCTGTCCTCTGTGTCCAGGCTATATCTTAGTGCTGTTTTGTCATATATTGGCAGTGTCCTGGATGGTGTTTGTCCTGGCCAGGTTTTTATTTACATATTTATCGGTGTAAAGTGAAGAAGATAACGCCAAGATAAATAAATCGTCCATAGCACCTGATCCCACCCCTTGATTTCAAGAAGTCCGTGTTTTTCCATTTTTTACCAGATTTGTACATATATCCTGAACATCCTAATGATTTATTACTTGGTATCTGAGACTTTTTATATTGCTGTCTCAAGGATCTTTACCGTGTCTTGCATATAAATTGTGTATGTGAGACATTGCATTAAGGCTGTCATCTTTTTGAAAGGTGACAGGCATTTCAGTACCTTTTGCTTTGTTATCACTTCGCCTCATCTCAGCTCAGCTGAAGTTTTCCTATTGACAGAGATAATTTTTTGACAGGTATTTTGCCATTATTTATTGATCTTTTTTATATATATGTACTTTTTTTTAATTTGCAAACTTTTAACTTTGGAATTTGTTTTAAATGTACTTACATAAATAAAAGCAAAATCGAATCAGTCTAGTTTCAGTGGAGTTCAAATATAAGCGAAATAAAGTCTAACGTATTGATAATATCTACACATATAAGTATATAAATACCAAAGACTTGACTAACTACTCCAGTTGTAACGTTACAATTCGATCATAACATCAATAACAAAATTCACCACTGTTAATGAAAAAGCAGTATTCTTTTTCATAAAAAATTCTAAGTCAGATTCATGGTTTTCATCCTTATTATTTTTGTCAATTGTTTTCTTTTTTACTTCTTAGATTAATATACAGTAACAAAAAAGAGATATACACAGGCATAAAATTCTTAAATTCATATATATTTTGTGAGAATTGCATGAGAAGTCCAGGTTTGGCTCTTTTTTAATTGCAATTGATTAATTTAACCATACTATTTGTATATGCATACCACATTGGCTGTGCCTGACCTATTTTTCACAAAATATTTAGGAATATATGATTTTTTTTTGCCTGTTTATAGCTTTTATTTGTTATTGCACATCAAGTTCAAGTAGTAAAAGTAGAAAAAAATCGAAATAATTTTTAGGGTACATACATCCAATGCCCCTTTAAGCAAAGAAATACAGCGAATGTGGTACGATAATTTTGAGTGCATACTTCATCTTTTTGGATGTCTCAGAAGTTGATTGTCCTGTTACCAGTAGTCCTATATACATGTATCTTCAATATCAACACTTATATATCACACCTATTCACATATTGAAACTCTAGATATAGATTCTGCATCATTTCACCTAAAATTCTCTTACAAAAGCTTGAGTATTAACGCTCTATTTGTTGACACTAACTAGAACTGTAAACAAAATAATATCTTGTTTTATCAATGTTAAAACGAATCATTTCTATCGAGTGTCGCTTGTTTGGTCAATTTCATATTTTATTTTCAGAAAAAATAACAAACCTTGTATTTTAATTTCAAACGTAATTGATATGTTTGCGATGCTTGCTATATAACTCCGCGATAGATTGGCTCTAGAATGCAGATGAATTGGTCATGCCAAAAACTTTTTATCATGACCATGGGTAGTGGAAGATCGGTGTAAAAAGTAAAATATAATAAAATAATATTACCTAAGTTACAGTTTTCCTGAAAAAAGTCCAAAACAAATATCCATGACGATTGTTCTGTCAACAAGACTTCATAAGTAGAGCTCGGTTTTGAACTATTACAATTATTTTTTTCAGATATAGCAGCCATATATGCAGCGGAAAGAAATGAAACTAGACCAGGGTTTCCCCATACTTGTGTGTGTCAAGAGTGTATCCAAAATACAAGAGTGCAACAAGGATTCGAGCCAATGAATGTCCACAACAATGTGAATATATCTGCTACACATTACAATTTGCCTGGTAGACCTCCCACTTCCTGTAACATGGCTACATATCCGGCTCCACATCCAAATCAATATCGACAAATGCCAGGTCAATCAAGAGATGTCAATATGAATGTTCCAGGGGTTTCGACTACATACGGTCAACAGGAATATCCTCCTCGGCGCCATAATGATTATAACAATTACGAACAATTCCAAGGCCATTTGCCACCTACACATTTTCAAAGCGGAAGAAGTACATGTACTTTTTCAGACAACACTGTGTTGAAAAGTTCATTTCAAAATGGCATGAACCATCAACAACATACTGTACCAGAAACAATTCCAAGACCAAGTGCTAATCAAAATTTTCCAGACTGTGCTACAAGATGTGATTCTACAACTCAAACAAGAAATGCAGACAGTGTATTGAAACAGCCCTACAGACAACATTCGTCACACAGTAGTAACTCTGTTGATTCCTTTCCGGACTGGATTCCACCGGAAGAGGTCGAAGATGCAGACGATGACATTGCTATGCCCATTGTAACTTACAGACATGATTTTAATAATTTCTCTGAACACAATGGACGCAGTGCCAAAGTTGCAAATGGGAAAGACAACTGGCAGCCTGAGACGGGACACGAAAGTATGAGTTCCGTATGTGATACAAACACTTCAAAGGAACACACACCAGGTGAAACCGTATGTAATCGAAATAGATCAAATTCTGATAGCTCACAGAGCAGACACAATCAGCAATCTCGTTTGCGCTACAGTGATGGAGACGGCAAATTGCATGCTAACTCAATCCAGTGCACGTGCATTCAACAGAAACCCAAACTCCCCCTGTATCCAAAACAAGGTAAGAAAGAAAATACTACATCTTTCCACTCGACTCGTTATATGAACGTTTACATAATTGTTATGTTATGTCACGCAAACAGTTTTCAGTTTTTCATGATCTATTAGTTCAAAGTTTTGATAAGTAGTAAAAATGTCAATGTCGGGTTGGATTAAAAACAGCAAAATGAAGTTCAGTAACTCATCAACCCCTGAAAAACAATGGACTCTTCTCTAAATCAATGACTTAGACCAGTCCAAATGTGTATTTAGGGGTGAATGATTTAAATAATCTTTCATGTCCAAATTACTCATTTTATTCAATATTACATTTACTTTGAACATGGATCTGCTTTAGTCAATTGAATTAAATGTTGCTAATGTTAGTAGTAGTAGTAGTAGTAGTAGTAGTAGTAGTAGTAGTAGTAGTAGTAGTAGTAGTAGTAGTAATATTTGTTTGTTTGTTTATTTTCTTTAACGTCCCAACTCAAGAATCTTTCACTCATATGGAGACGTCACCTAATGCCGGTGAAGGGCTTCAAATTTTGGTCTATTAGCGGCACTTACTGCCATTGAGCAGTGAGCGTTCTTTAACGTGCCGACACCTACTGTGACATTATTTTTATTATTATTTAATTTATTATCTTTAAAAGTATTGGTATCATCATTATCATCATCATCATCATCATCATCATCATCATTTTCATCATCATTTTCATCATCATTGTTATTGATATTCATTTTCATTAGTATACGAAAAAGAATCGGAAGACCAAGTCTTATTCTGTATTAAAACAGATCACAGGTATTATAAGGTCGATTCGTCCAAATTTTCGGTTATGACATGCTTAACGGGAAAAGCGGGTTTTTTTTTTACCAGTTATGATAACACGTAAAGGTGTTGCCTCATGTCGGTGTAATTTTAAGTTATCACTCGTGCAGGTCAAGAAAAGGTTCACGAGACTACATCCTCGGGTTATATGGATTTTATTATACTTCTACTGACATGTTAATTAGGAGAGCTGAATAGAAAAACATTTCAATCCCGTTTTATTTACTGTACAAACTATTATAATCATTATACTAAGGCATTCGGATCATATATTTCTTTATTTCTTATAAAAATACATCAACTCAATATTTCCATAATAGAAATACATGTTTACCTTTCTTGCAATTGATTGCATTTAGAGAATAGTTTGGCATCACCATTTATATACTGTAAGATTTGAGTATAACGAACCTGGTTTGTACGAATTCATGTACATAACAAATCAATAAATAATCCCGACGAACCTTCATATATTCGTAGTCGAAATAAAATTATAACGAATTTTTGCCTATAACAAACCAATGTCTGTGTTTCCTTGACTCCCCAACCAACATCTTTTATAGTATTATAACGAGGTGATCAATATCATTAAAACAAAAGTCAATTCTTGACTTTTTCACCAAGCATTATAAGGCGGTCTACTCTCTGATTAATCAAGAAGGTCCCTTGAAATTCTTTACAAGCGAGTTTTACTGTAAAACCTCTGTTGCTTATTATTTTATCTTTGTTTTCAGACAAAAACAAATTGATTTTTGTGACCTTCGCAGAACACAGTTCACATCATACAAGTGAAGTGTTGGGTTTATGCAAGTATTTGATGAAGGAATTCGGATTTACAATTAAGTGTGATATGTTAGACGAACTGTTTGTTCAGCAGCAACTCAATATTTATGAATGGATTGACCATTATTTTTCGTCAGCAAAGTTTGTTTTGATATGTGTGTCAAAGTTATATGCACAATTTACACATCCAGAAACAGAGTCTTCAGGCGTTGAGCCGACCAACAATCGGTTGCACACGAGATATATATTTGACAGAGCAAGATCAGAGTTTATAAACAATAGAAGCATCAACAACAGGTTCTTGCCCGTAATTTTTAAGGACACGGGTGCAAATACGAATCACCTGCCGGATTTTTTAAGGTCGACTTTGCATTTTGTCTACCCAGATCCAAAGGCGTTCCTGAACAAGTTTTTAAAACAACACATGGCAACTAAGCCTACTACATAGATGTTACTGAAGTGTGACTGGAGATCGTAATGTCTAAAATGATGTTAACTTATAAACAAGATTTCTTGCAAATGTATATTGATTCATGGAAATGTGTTCTACAAGGCCTATGAAATGTATAAAACAAAAGGATTATCACCATCGTTGTCGTCGTCATCATCATCATTATCTCCTGTAATGGAAATGGCAAATGTTTCGAGGACAATATTTTGAGTTGCGTGCTTACGTGTTTTTATAATCATTACAAGTGCTATATCAGACCTACGATGTGCACGCAGAACGCAGTGATAAAACGCATGAGAATTAATATAATTTTCTTGAATGTTTTGATTGGTTAGAAAAATACCCATCCAAGTGATAAGATATGGTTATTAATGATTGATTACTTTTCTCCCATGCCTCGTGATAATGCATATAAAGAACATCTGACATAACATTTGTGCAATGTATCATGTAGAATTCCTAAGTTAAATATCATATTGTGACGTCATAGAGCGCATAGCTGATTTACACCTTAGCAATGGGACAGGGAAAGTCTGGCTTAGTAAAATGGTAGATACACCTGTCCAAGGTGAGAGAAAATAGGGTCCAATTTTTAACTCCAAGTTAGAAAGTAAGATTGTGCAAATAGATCAAAAACTTTTATTAAGCGGCATAATAGCATATAGAACATAAAACAGTTGTTTTGTTACAAATTTAATCAACAATTGTAACAAGGTAAGGAAGTTCTAAAGCGTGAGGGGAACAGATGGAGTTCGATATTGCTGTTCTGTATTTTATGCAATTATTATATAGAGATTTTTAACAACTTTTGTTAACCTTTTCAACCCTGTAAATATAGATGGTATGCTCTTTTCTATTGTAAAGATCAGTCTATTATGGCCTGTAGGGTTGAAAAGGGTTCAAACTGACCGCTACCATATTACGGGAATACTGTGAAGTGTGATGTAAAACACAAATAAAGCAAACGAAATAAAAAAAAATTTAACCCTCTCACGCCTGAATACCTGAGTGGTATTCTCTTTTCTATCATTTAAGAACAGTCAATTTTGGTCTGTAGGTTGAAAGGGTTAAACGGGTATTAGCTGTGTTACCAATACCATTACAATGTTTGTCAATTTTTTTTCTACTTGCCCTACTTGTTCTTTATGTACAAATAACGAAATATATACAGGCATAAAAAAATCTTATATTCCTATATATTTTGTGAAAATAAAATTAGGTCCAGTGTGGTATTCATATATAATAGTAATTAAAGCTGAGTTTATTTATTACAAGTGAAAAAGTACCAACCCTTGGTTTCTCAAGCAGTTTTCACAAAATATATAGGAATTTTTATGCCTGTGTATATCTCCTTTTTGTTATTGTATATCAATCTAAGTAGTGAAAAGGGGAAAAGAATTTAAAAATAAAAAAAAAACACACACAGCTAATCTCAATTTAAAATACAGCTGTTGTAAGAACCGGAAAACATGTATATTACAATATTGGTCCTTCTTACACATTTATTCCGTTATACTTTGAACATCATATTGTAATCAGTCATGGCGTAAGTAACCTTTGGTAGTGGACGTACAGTATGATGAAACGGACATAGAAACATCGCGTCATACAACAAAACCAGACGTCATTTTTCATATTTTCATTGTCCCTTTCGAGACAGTAAAATTCCATGACACCTGATGACACCTTTCAGATGACCATATTCGTCCAGTGTTAACCAGATTTGTATATAGTGCCTTTCCTTAATATACTGAAGATTTATAATTTGGTATCTGTGATTTATATATTGAAAAGAAAAATAGAAATTAACTCATTCACCCCTAACGACAAATTTGGACTGGTCTAAGTCATGGATTTGGAAAAAGAGTCTATTTTCTGGATTTTTTATTCAGGGGTTGATGAGTTAAAAATATTAGTAAAAATAAAATCAACCTACGGTTTCATGTCTCGTGAACAATCGTATTTATATTTTTAATTTATTTTGGAAAATATCATAGAAAAGTACGTCATATTTTGTACGACCATGTTTCATTTTAGAAAAAAAAAACTGAATTGTTTCTCATTCGAATTTAGGTCATCATCGATAGTAATCAACAGAATAAAGAATGTATTCACGTATTCAGACCCATCACCTGTTATTTTATTGAAACACTAAGATAAACGATACCAATTGAAATTTTGGCTACTTGCATATATACTTGCTTCCTATATCAATATGTACTTAATATTCTTCAACCCTTGTTATCTTTGTCGCCTTTTAAACATAATGTTGTTTTTTCTTGCTGGTCAGTTCGTTCCTATATCGTCTTTATTGGTATGTAATATACATTCAAAACTGCCCTCTACATTCCAAATTTGTCATCAAAATTTTTAAAAATGAAAAAGGCAAAAATTAAACGGAAGTGCAATTTTTCACACATGTAAAATTAAGTAACAATAAACGGCCTGGGGTCACTTTCCATATGACCCCGAACCCTTGTACTCCTGAAATATGACCAGCAAAATCCCGGACATAAAATGGTACCATACCATGTAAACAAGGCCTACGTTCTATATATCTTGTGAACTGTGATAATAAAATTATCAAATGTACATAGAATAGAGAAAAAATAGATACGAAGTAAAATTTTGGCTATGACAGAAATAACATATTATAATATAGGGGGCTTCTGTGGTCGGGTGGTTGTAGAGAATCACGCTTTACACCATGAAGTCTCTCACTTCTTGTCAGCGCAGGTTCGAGTCACGCAAGAACCTAAGCTGATTTTTGTGAGATAATTTGCCAGTTTACTTGCGGAAGGTCGGTGATCTCTTTCCCGGGTTCTCTTCTCCGGCAGTAAAAATGGCCGCCAACATATGACTGAAAAGTTGTTGATTTTTGCGTAAAACAAAAATTAAAATCAAATGAAGTCATATGATATAGAAACTGTATCACATTATATTTATCGCTATCACCTTTGAAATTACCTGTAATAATGTTTCAGGTATTGCCATATATAAAGAGTACAGATGTATAAGGGTAACTGAATTTGAATAGACAACTACATCCTTGTGCATTTAATATGAATGAATTTTGACACGTGCACTAAGTGACACGCTGTAAAATTGTCAGAACTTTATTCTGTTTAAATGAAATAAGCAGGTCAACAATGTATAAGGAACAACACAACAGTTTTGTCGTGTCATGTATGTACATAAATTGAATATACCCCGAAACAGCCTTATATATATATATATATATATATATATATATATATATATATATATATATATATATATATATATATATATATATATATATATATATATATATATATATATATATATAATTAGTTACACAAAATATATGATGCACACGATTAATCGATATATTTATGAAAATATCAAAATAAAGTAATTTGAAATTGATTTCATTTAGTTTGGATTTATTTCGTTGAACAATATCGTTTTAAATAATATGACAGTCGTTAGCTACAAACGTAGTGTAAAAAATGTGGACCAGTATTGTACACTTGTTACAATGCAGTAAAGGTATTGTAATGTGTCATACCTGCTGTGGCAAGGGACTTTGAAAAATATTTTTATTTACTGAAAATACCATTCATTGCATTGCATTGTTAAAAACTTCTCCATACATAAGGTATGGTTCGTTAGATATAGACTACACTACATGTATTCATACTGAAAGTATGGCTGGTTATATAGGCTACACTTAACATATATAAAGTATGGTCGTTAAATAGGCTACACTAAACATACATTAAATATGGTTGTTATAAGGGCAGCGTGATGGCAATTTGATTCGTTATATAGGCTAAATTACACATACAGAAAGTATTGTTCGTTATATAGGCTACATTACCAATACAGAAAATATGGTTCGTTACATAGGCTGCAATGCATATAACCGAAAGTATGGTCCATTATATAGGCTACACTAAATACACAGAAAGCATGGTTCATTATATAGGCCACACTACCCATACAAAATTATGGTTTCTCATTTAGGCTACACTACCCATACAGAAAATATGGTTCGCTAGTATGTTTCGTTATATAGGATACACTACCCATACAGAAAGTATGGGTTGTTATATAGGTTACGCTAAACATACAGAAAGTATGGTTCTTTATATAGACTTCACTAAACATGTATAAAGTATGGTTCTTTATATATTATACACTACCCATACAGAAAGTATGGTTCGTTATATAGACTACACTAATTATGTAGAAAGTATGGTTTGTGATATAGGGTACATTACCCATACAGGAAGTATGGACCGATATAAAGACTACACTACCAATACAGAAAGTATGGTTCATTATGTAGTCTACACTGCCCATACAGAAAGTATGGTTCGTTATATAGTCTAAACTACCCGTACAGAAAATATGGTCCATTATATAGACTATACTACCAATACAGAAAGCATGGTTCGTATACAATAAGTATACAGAAAGTAAGGTCCATTATATAGGCTACACTGAACATACAGAAAGTATGGTTCATTATTTAGGATTCATCACTTATACAGAAAGTATTTCGTTATTTCGGCTACAATACCCAAACAGAGAGTAAGGTTCTAAACATACACAAAATATGTATTGTTATATAGGCTACAATCAGCATAGAGAAAGTATGGTTCGTCGTTGCTGTAGTTGTTGTATTGTTGTTTAACGTACCACTCAAGAATCTTTCACTCATATGGAAATGTCACAAAATGCCGATGAAGGCCTTCAAATGTTGTCCTATGCTCGGCACGCATGGCCATTGAGCAGTGAGGTTCCTTTAACGTGCCGACACCTACTTGTGGCACGGGACCTCGGCTGGTTCTGTCACATCCGAAAGACAGGAAAAGCCAGCCGCCTCCGATGATTCGTTATACGGAAAGTATGGTTCTTTATAAAGGTGTAAACCAACCCACAAATATCAATAACTCAAAGTTCGGTTTGTGATCGTATAGTTTTATTCTCAGCACAGCAGAGTACAGCAATGGTAACAAATGTTTCAATAATCAGAGAGTATGGTGGTGTTCTCTCTAGGCGGTTTCCCGCTGGTCTCTCTCGTTTCCAGAACTCCAGTGCTTATATACATTGTCAGTTTTGACCAACGCAAAACACTAAAGTTCTAGAAGCTTATATGAGAGTTAAATGCATCTACAATTGGAAGAATACGGGCGCCGTCATCATCAAAATCTGTCATAATGCAACCTTTGGTAACCTTTTTACACTATCATTCTTAGTACAACTTCAGTACTTTATATTCATTATCATTAACATCAAATCTTGTTTACCAAAACTGATGATGACAGATATTTGACCTTTTAACATGCAGCTTCAATTGCTGCTGAATTTGTAAAGGTGTTGACAAGTTGTTTACAGTATATTATAATAATGCTAAGTCATATTACTAAATATTATGCTGAGTAATTTTGAATTTAGAATTTTATATCTAAATTAACTTTGTCAACATATTTACTTGACCGAATTAGAAATCATGTAATTTTAGCTGCCCGTATTTTCCCACGAATACATATAATACACATCAATACTATTTCAAGTCACACCAATTTATTTACATATATAATTTCCTAAAAGATTTATCTCCCGTACCTCATATTGTTACAAACGTCCCTATCCCTTGAAATTTTTACTAAATGGTAAAAATTTCATTCTTATAAATACTTTCTAAATTATAATTAGTAACTTTTATAAAATTTTCCCATTGGTGTAGCTTGAAAGTTATAACATAATTAACATAATTATCAATACACAATTCAATAAAGTTTTCACTACTAATCATGAAATGAATAAGTTGTGACCTGGATTTTATCGATAAACAATTCATATCCTGGAGTAATAACAAATTAACTTGTGACTTAGATTTCTCAATAATCCACTATCAATTATGACCTGGATTTTCAACAATTCATAAAACTCGTGATCTGGATTAATATTAAATAAAATGTGACCTGGATAAAAATATGTGACTTGGGTTATAATTTCAATATATATTCATGCATTATAAAGCGATATAAACCGGTTCAATAAGCAGAGAATTTATGCATAATTCAATTCAATAATCATTGTCTCAATACAAATAAAGTTCATTATTACAGTTCATAAGTAAAGTTCATTATGTTAAGGTTCATTATAACATAATACATTTAATAATTCACTTTTTAACACTTTTAACATATTCATGGAAAGTCCTCCATCACGGAAAGTCCTCCGTCCTTATGAATATTCATGAAATCATGGAAAGTCCTCCATCTTTAATATGTTCACGGAAAGTCCTCCGTCCTTTGCGCAATATTCTGTTTCTTTAATAATCATAAGTTTTCGACTTCTTTAAATTATCATCTTTTTGTATTCACATTACACTGTGATTATTACTTAAGTTCTTGTATAGTCTTCAGTAGTCGAATGTTAGTGTCTTTAGTTACTGGTGAACTTAAAACTGGTAATCGGGCTTCTGGATCGAAGCCAAGTGGTCTCATCCACTTCGATGTTTTCGATCGACGATTTGTTGTTATCGTTAAATTCTTGCGGTGTCACATCACCTGTTTCTGGGTCTTTGATAGAGTTCATGATTTATTTCATGGTTATCGTGTTTGTATTCCTTTATTTCACAGGAATGTACGTCTGGATATTCATTTTTGTAGTGTTGGTTGACTGTTTTTCATTTCTCCTTGACTATTTTGTTTCGTGTTTTCTGTTTCTCTTTTATCTTGACTATATAGTGTTCGGTTTTCAATGTTAATTCTGGTTTGATCAGTTACTGGTATTAAGTCTATGTCGTATTTATCCTTAAGGTACATACTGCAAATTTTCATGTCTGGATATTCTATGTCGTGTTTATCCTTAAGGTACATACTGCAAAGTTTTCTATCTGGATATGCGTTCGGTTCTTGTTCAGTTTGAATGTCTTCTTTGTATATACTGGCTGTGTTTCTTGACCGTTGTTTCATCTTTTCTGTTATAAGATTGCGAATGTCATTATCATCTGCTGTTGACTGTGTATTTATGCATGATCGACTGTTTGTTACTTGGTGCTCCTGATATGGCTGTTGGTTCTGGTTTCTTAGAAGTCTTGAAAGATTTGGAAGACTCAACTCCTCTTTTCCCTCACTATTTGACCACTTAACATTAGGATTATCTTTATTTTTCTTTTTGACAGAAGATTCTGAAATGCCTATTTCTACATTTTCTTATTATTCTTTTCCACATTTTACCATTATAATTATTAAGATTGTTACTACTGGCACTATTGGTATGAGAAAGTATTGACCATTTTTAACCCAAAAATCATCTTCTGGCATTGGTTGCATTTCTTCTAGTTTTAGTTCATTTATCAAATTATCTAAATTAATTTCTTTTACTGGTTTCAACGTCTTAGGAATTTTAATCTTATCATACCGTGGGAAATTTTGTTTATATATCTCCAAAACAAACTTACTTCGTCTTTTTTATACTTATCAACTAATGTTTTTCAAAGGATCCTTAAAGTTAAAATTACTTTCCTTATAAATGTAAGGTGTTAAAGTCATATCCCCGTTAGAAGCTTGACAATTTTGTTCCAAATGTAGAATGTCTAGAGGTGGTAAAGTTTTCTTAATCATTGATTCTTTGTCACACATGATCATGAAATTTTGTAACTTTTCAGCAATGATTAACCAATTTCCCTCTGTAACATACTGTCCTCGAGGAAGAATTGCATTATTGATCAGTGTGGTTTTACAGTTTTGTTCAATTTTTGATCGTGTTTCCCAGAAATATAGAAATCACACAAGTCTGTCTGTTCGAAACAGTATAGATAGGGCTGTCAAAAGAACAATATCTTATTGACGGATTTGAACATTTTTCTAAACTCCTGTTGAGTCAAAAGTGCAAATTGTGTTTTCTCTTTATTTACCGCTAAGGCTTCTGATTCTAAGTCATATTTGGCGAGTACCGAGGGTTCTTTCATATGTGGCAATGCCAAGTTATGTATCTTGTAAATTTCTAAGGCATTTGTTGTGTCAACCAAAGGTACTGACGATAGCATGTCATGTAATTCTGTTATTAATTCCCCTATCGAAATTATTGTATGTTCTGTGCTTCTACCCAATTCATTCTTTTTGTCATTTCTAACCAATTTATTTGTCTAATGAGGTTCTGTGTTAGTTTGTAAATATTGATATCTCCCTTTACTATCTTAATAAGAGAGGGTTGTAGATATTCATTATCTTCTATTCCTATCATCTCTTTTATAAGAGTATCCTTTTGAATTCTCTTGAAATGGTTAAATTCTTGCACTAACGGCCTTAATTGTTTAACTGTGATTTTTATCAACTGTCTGTTTATTTCGTCGACTACTAATGAGGGTAAGTGTGATATGTTTTGACTACAAGTATCTAACTGTGTGGGTTTTATCTGTACAATTGGCCATTTTCTTGCCTTTACTCTTTTTGGTAAATCCAAAGGCTTAAGCTTTTTCCATTTGTATTCTTCCCCATCCCAATAATAATCTTTATGTTTAGGATCCATTCTATTACAAAATTCTCTACGGTCTAATTCCCAAAAATTACAGATTATTTGCTGTTCCTTTTCAATCTTTAAGTTTAGATTCTTATCTGAAAAGTCACATAATGGAACATAGACTTTTACATTTCCAAATGTACATCCTTCGAGATGGATGTTATCCCATTCCCAAGGTGAAATCCTAAATTCCTGATAAGCTTTTGGCCAACTTCCCGGTTTTTGGACAATTTCTTAACCTCATTGTTGGAAATTTTGATATAAGTTCTATATTTCTTCTTTCTTGAGAAGGGGGCGGAGATCTTGCATGCCTACTTCTCACAAATAGCCTTTTTCCTATCCATAATTTTATCTTCTTAGTCTTAATTTTCTTTATGGTAGTTCTTATTGCTATAATTGATTTTATTAACGAAGGTTTTACTATGTCTCTAATTCTTTCCTACGATGCAGTGTCTTATAATTTTAATTATTCTTAAGAATTCTTGGTTAAGTGGTCTTTTACTTTTAACTTGCTGTTCTGTATAGTTTTTATATATTTTTACACTTTATTTCTTCTGGTAGTAGTTTACTTATTAATTCATCTAATTCTATTTCACTAATATATCTATCTACTTTCTCTAATATTTGCTCAATTATTTCCCTAACTATTTCTGCCATATAATAAGAGTTGAGTCTTCTTTCTTGTTAATTGTTTTCCTGTAATATTCCTGTAATAACAATGTACGTCTTATAGTCTGAGATTTCTCATTGTGTGACACATGTTATTAAACATATCTAAATTGTTTCTACTCATTTTGTCAATTGTTGTATTTAACGTAATTAATATCCCTTTAATAGTAGGGTCCATTTCATCTACAATTCTTTTTTGAACTCTTAATTTCATTTATTTCTGTATCTTCTGTTTATCCTTATTTATTTCTTTGTTTTCTGTCTGAGTGTCTTGTTGTGTTAACTTTTCTCTATCATCTAACTTTGTATTTCTGTGTATCCTTTTTAATTCTGCTAAAGGAATATCATCCTCCTCACTATCTGAGTCATCTCGAATTTGTCTAGATCTTTTTTTACAATATCTTGACTCTTATTTTTATCACACTTGGATGAAATCTAATTGCTGCTAATGTTCTGATTCAAATATAAATCCCATGTCTGAACATCATCAGATATTTTTTTTAGCCATCACATCATGTAAAGTTCTATGAAATCTTTCTACCTTGCCATTACTTTGAGGACTATAATAAGATGTTGTAATATGATCTATGTTTAACTCTTTAAGTGTTTCTTGTACAGCCTTATTCACGTTTTCTGACCCATTATCTGTTAATATCTGAAGTGGGCAACCATATCTTGGAAATATTTCTTCTAATATAAGATGGACTATATTATCAGCTGTTTTATTTGGTACACTAAAAGCTTCTGGCCATCCAGAATATAAATCTATGAATGAGGACAATGTACTTGTTACCTGACAAGGTGGTGGGGTATGGTCCTGACAAATCTAGAGCAATTTTTGCGAAAGGATAAGGTGGAATGTCCGTTTCTTTAAGAGGTGGATGTGTTTTCTTTTGGCTTCTAGTTTGACATGTTACACATTGATCTACATATTTGTGCAACTTTTGATACATTTTTGGAAAATAGTATTTTGGTCTAATGATGTCATATGTTTTATCTACTGCCATATGTCCTACAAAATCATGATGTTGTTTAATGACAATGTTTTCTAATTTTTCAGGTATGTACAATCTGAGTTTTGGATCTTCTGAATCTTGTTGAGATAGAAAATATAATAAACCATCTATTACTAGTAAACTGTTTTGTTCCCTTTTAGTGGCCTCTCCATTGTCCAATTTTATCTTAAGTTTTGCTATTTTCTCATCATTTTCTTGTTCTGTCTTTATATCTATATTCCCTGGAAGATCTATAAACGGCTTGACTAAGTCATCTGGTGGATCTATCTTACAACTAGCGTATTTCTTTGGAGTGAACTTGTTTGAATTTAATGCACCTACTTCTAAAAATCTATCATCTATTTCTATTTCGTCTGACTCTGACTCTGATTCAGAATTATCAATTTCTTGACTGTCTGGTATTCTTGACAACAAGTCAGCGCAACAGTTAAATCTACCTTCTATATACTCAATCTTACAGTTATAACCTGCGATACTGAGAGCCCATTGTTGTATTTTCTTATTTTGCATAGGTGAATCTAATAAATATTTCAATGGTCGATGATCTGTACGTACTACAAACTGAGCATCATGTAAATATAAGTCTAATTTCTTGAGAGCAAAAGCTATTCCAAAACATTCTTTTTCTATTGTTGACCATTTTTTTCTGAGATTTGCTTAATTTGTGAGACAAATAATAGATAGGTTTTTCTTCCCCAGTATCTGTAAGCTGTGTGAGACAAGCACCTACACAAGTGTCACTTGGCATTCTTTTGACCATTTAAATCTAGCATATTTCTTAGTTAACTCAATCAAAGTTCTGCTATCTTTGAGAAATTTGGAATGAACCTCCTATAATAACTACACATGCCAATAAATCACAAAGTCCTCACATTCTTGTAATACTATGTTCATGAGTTCTTGGAAGATAGCTGGAGCATTACTTAACCCAAAGGGCATTACATTAAACTGAAATAACCCTTTGTGACAAGTAAATGTTGTTTTTTTCTTTACTATCTTCATCCATTTTGTACTTGCCAATACCCACTTTTAAGATCTAAACTAGTGAAATGTTTGGCCTTTCCCAACCTAGCTAAGATGTCATCAATCAATGGTAAGGGAAATGATATAGGTTTCACTATTTTATTTAAAGATCTAAAGTCGACACACATCAATCCATCATTGATACTTGAGATTTCAAAATTTTCTTTATTTCTACTGTTAAATGCTCTATTTGTCCTAACAAAACATATTGTCTTACTCTGTGGTCTTAATGTAGTTGTTTTTGATACTCTTACTATGGATGATAATGTGAGTATCATCTTCAAATTTGACATAGGTTCTCCCTATTCTTAAGCAACCTAAATCAAAGTATAGTCTTACTCCATTTTGTCTTAACCAGTCCCTACCAAGGATAAAGTTTCTATTCAAAACCATCGGTGACATAAAACTTATGATTCATGGTCATTTTTATTCATCGTAAATTTAATATTTACTGCACCTATTACTTTAAGTGATTGACCATTCACTGCCCTAAGATTTGGTTTTTCTTTAACAACCTTAACCTTGATTGGAAGATTTTGGAAGCTTTGAATTTCATAGTTTTTATCTAATTTACTACTAGAGTCATGTTCCCTATACTGAGACCATTGTTGTCCTATTCGCTGGGGTGGAGTTTTCTGAAGTTTGTTCACTTACTACAGGTGGTGCAGGAGGAGTGCTAACTGTTTATTTGACTGAGATGTATTATCTCGCATTGGGGTTGCCGGAAGTGCTAACATCTGAGTGTGGTTCTGGTAATGCTAATGTTTGATCATCTGACTGAGTTTGCTGGTATGTAAATTGTGGAGGTCTCATGTGATACTTGGTGGTTTCTTTGTATTGGATATTGTGGTCTAAACGTTTGTTGAGTTTGTTGTTTAGTTTTCTTAGCGTTTTTGAACCTAACCTGTTTCTTAAATGTCATTTACAAAATAAGTCTTTTGTGCTTTTGCCTCAGATGCTTGTATTATTCTTTCCCCAAACATTTGATGAGGTCCCCCAACTAGCTACATTTTCGTTATTTTCTTGTTCTAAAATACCTCCTAATGAAATCCGCTACCGCCCCTGAACATTATACCCGGCATTTTCTGTACATTTAATTCATAATGTTCTTAATTACCTGATGTACAGTCTGCCATTGCACTATGTTAGAGAATTGTCTCAAAATCGTTTTCAGGTATCCCAGACACTCTACAAAATGGTGCCATTGATATACTGTAGTACAGTGTTTTGTAGTCCGACTGACCTGATTTTTGTTTTATTTCCTTTATTTTGCATGTCTGTCTGATCTGACGTGGTTGGTCTATTTTTATTTACTTCTTCTAAAATTAAATTATCCTCAATTTCTCCTAAAGCCGTAGCCATACTACTGAATTTTAGTCTACTATTTTCTTCTGCCATTATTTATTCTGCAAATGTTAAATTTGTGTTTAAAACGACTATTGCCCTAAATAAGTTAAAATTGTAGTTTTTGTTTAAGATAGAATTTTGGTTAATTTAAATTTTTATTAAATTAAGTTTTAAGTTTTAGAGTTTGTCAAAAAGAATGTTCACAATTTGTGGTCAAAATAATAAGGTGTTTCAAGTCTTGTGTTGTTCCCAGGTCTTTTATCAGGGCAAAAGGCACCAAATCGATATTTGTAAACCAACCCACAAATATCAATAACTCAAAGTTCGGTTTGTGATCGTATAGTTTTATTCTCAGCACAGCAGAGTTACAGCAATGGTAACAAATGTTTCAATAATCAGAGAGTATGGTGGTGTTCTCTCTAGTGGCGGTTCCCCGCTCTCTCGGTGCTTATATACATTTGTCAGTTTTGACCAACGCAAAACACTAAAGTTCTAGAAGCTTATAGAGAGTTAAATGCATCTACAATTGGAAGAATACGGGCGCCGTCATCATCAAAATCTGTTAATGCAACCTTTGGTAACTTTTTACACTATCATTCTTAGTACAACTTCAGTCTTTATATTCATTTATCATCAAATCTTGTTTACCAAAACTGATGATGACAGATATTTGACCATGCAGCTTCAATTGCTGCTGAAGACAGTATATTATAATAATGCTAAGTCATATTACTAAATATTATGCCTAAATTAACTTTGTCAACATATTTACTCCGAATGAAATCATGTTATACTGCCCGTATTTTCCCAAGTACACATGTCAACACCAATTTATTTACATATATAATTTCCTAAAAGATTTATCTCCCGTACCTCATATTGTTACAAAGGTCCTACACTATATAAAACCCATACAGAAATTAATTTGTTATAAGATCCTTAAATTTGTATTAGTATTTGTATTTCTCATCATGCTATTACAAAACCCAGAACTTCGTGATAATAAAGTTTTGACCCTCCCCATGGTAAAATATGAAAGATCACCTCCATCCACAGCATGTATTAATATCGAAATTCTTAAAGCAAAATTGTAGTATTTCGCGCCGATTGCTGTAGTTCGACTCGCAAGCGGAAGGTAGCAGGATCGATTCTCGGTTTCAAGTTATTTTAAAGACTTTTAAATGGCAGTAATTGTTCATTCGCCAAGCGCTCCGCATACTAAGTGGAAGTCATGAGTCTTTGGTATGAGAGTTGAAACTGAGGTGAACCGACCTGGCTCAGTCGGTAGCGCGCTCGGCTCTTGATCCTGAGTTCGAGCCTAGCCGGCGGCAGTTCGGTTTCCTGTCCTTCGAATGAGACGGTAAAAACCGAGGTCCTGTGTCATAGTAGGTGTCGGCATGTTAAAGAACCCTTACTGCTTAGGAAAAAATTTGAAGCCCTTCACCGGCATTTTGTGACATTTCCATATGAGTGAAAGATTCTTGAGTGGTAAGTTAAACAACAATACAACAACTACAGCAACTGAAACCGAGGTACCGCGTTACGATAGGTGTGGCATGTAGAATAACCCTTTGCTGGATATTGACGTAAAACCATGGAACAGTTCGAAATGTGTGGTCCTTCACCTGATGCTGGTGGCATCTCTATATAAGTGATGGGATGTACAACATCAAACAGTCCAAAAAGACTGGTTATCCTGTTCATTTGACTGCTAGTAAAGGTCAATTAAACAAATACATGTACGATGCGACATTTGAAGACAGATTTTTATGTTTGCCGGCAAGCTTGTATATTAACTTAGCCAAAGCACGTGTTTGTTGATTCTATTTGTAATTATCTGATTATCCACCTCTAGACGTTGTGTTTCTTAGTTATAAATTGTATGTTTATTTGCTTACATTACAATACAGACATTAATGATAGTTAACCCTCTTGGATACGCCAAGGTTTTTTACATCTGCAAATAAATTATGACATGTGTATGTTACCATGATTTTTATTATCCCAAAATAACCCGAGTTCCAAAAACTGACAGAAAAGCCTTAAAACAATTTCTGACATCGAAAATACGTGTAAATACGTGAACAGCGGATAGCGTATCTTCATCATGTAGGTTCCCGGTTCGATCCTCAGTCGTGCCAGATTTTCAGAGGTGATATTTCATTTCCTGTCTAGGCATATTTCAATGCCTAGATGGAGGGTAAAGCTTTAAGTAGGCAAGCCGCTCGTTCCATCAAACCAGAGCAAGCGCACGCGATCTTTATATGACATGAGCAACCTTGAAAGTAACTTATGTACAGATAAAGTTTTAATTGTACGAAATACAAAACAGAAGAAACAGTGAAATTATGTACTTCTATTTTTATCAAACTAAATGTGGTCATGGGTATAACAATTGCCATATAGCATTACCTTATCGACCTTCAGTACTGCGTGATGTTCGGTAATTAACTAAGATTAAAATGTCACTTAAACTAGACGATCTTGAAATACGGAAAGTGAAACGTAGATGACCTTGTTTGCAATTACTATGTTTCACTTCAGTAAACGTTGAATTACCTGTTCGATAGCGGTTATTGAGTCGTCTGTGTCGATTGTGACCAAGATTTACTCCTTATCTCTTACATTTGGATTTGACTGTGGACTCACGGCAGGTGTGACCGGTAAACAAAGAATATATACCCCTTCCATGGCACCTGATCCAAATTCTAGGTTTCTAGAGGTTCATGTTTTTCCAGTATTCACAAGATTTGTATATTGTATCCTGGACTTCCTGAAGATTAATACTTTGGTATCCGTGATTGTTATATTAAAATGTCACTTCAATTAAACGACCCTAAATACTGAAAAGTGTAACTTAGACTAGCATTCTGTATGATATGTAAATGTATGTCGAGGTTAATTAATGGGATTGAAGTTAAAACATCACCGAAGAAATGGCATGCTTTACATATGTAAACATATACGTCTTTATCCCTATAGATATCTCGTTTGATAGAATGTGAAACCACCAAATGAAACAACCACGATGCGTTTACATAACATGCAAATATTCTTGCGTTTTTAAAACACCCTTGAACATGCGAAGTTTGACACGTATCACTTGATAAAATGTATATATCACCTGTGTATAAAATCAAATGACCTGCATGTAAGTTTAAGGTTATTAAATGGAGCAGTTTGACTCACGGAGTACACCCGATTTTCCTTATGTCCTGTTCTTATCTCGAAGTACGTAGGTTGAGTGTACAGATAACTGTCAAAAGTCTACAGACACTATTATTTGTTTACTAGATAATTCATATATTTTATTATATTGTGAAGCCATTTCTTATCGTATTTCAATAGAAATTTCAATGTTAAACAGAGAATTAAATACAATTTCATGATATATTCTGATTTTAATTTGAAATTAAAAGATTTATTTATCTGTACAGACAGTTTAATTTTTGTTATGGAAACTCCCTATATGGGTACGTAAAATTGTGACATCTAATTTTTACTTTTGGTTTAAATTATCAAATTGTGAAATTACAAATAAGAAAATTACATCCAAATAAGCTAAAAAGTTGGAAACATTCTCTGTTTAATGATGGAAATTCTACTGAAATGTGTTAAGAAATTGCGTCATAATATTTTTTTTGAAAGAATGTGGTGGTTTCATATGAAATATATCGTAAATAATAATAGTGTCTGTAGACTTTTGGCACATCTCTGTAGTTACGACAATGGCAATATTAGCGGATTTATTTATTGTTTTTCATCTGCTCGGAACCCTGATTACCTGTCTTCACGTCCCGATTGCGCTGTTTATAACACATCAACTCCTGAAATTATATTTGGACCTGCCCATTTCAAAGAAAGTTCAAGTCCACTGCCTCAGAATAGGGATGTAGGATTTAGAATTAAAATTTTATGATAATTTTAAAGGCAGTATGAACTTGTTCACTTCTCCATTAAGACAGTAGACAGTACTATGTATTGATTTGGGTGAGTCTTATCTTGTTCAGATAACACTGCCACAGTTGACCCGAACCGGAAGTCACAAACTTTTAACTCAATACCTAGTATACTAAAATGCAATGATAATAGAAAATAGAATTAAAAGATATAAGGGAAAGGTGTATTAAAATGATCAAAGGTAAAATTGTTAGAATATAGAGAGAGACCAACACATTGTTCTGCAATTTGAACTTAAAAATTTTACAAATAAAATTATTCCAAAAACAGAACAAACAGATGGATCACTTATTTTTATCAAAAAGAAATTTTAAACGACATCGAAATATTTTACAGACAATTTTTCAGTAAAGATACAATATTAAAAGAACCAGAACAAAATACTTAAATTAAGGTTTCAGAAAATACAACATCCCAAAAGATAAAGCTTATGTTGTGTCATTGTCCCTGTAAAGGGGACAATAGCTGTGTTTACCAAAACAAATATTTCGATTTCTTCTACTTTTGCTACTTGTACTTAATGTACAATAACAAATAAGAGCTATATACAGACATAAACATCTTCTCTTCCGACATATTTGTTAAAACAAGTTCCGGTGCAGTATCGTGTTCATATACATATATTAACTAAGTAAGGTTGAGTAAATTAATTGTAATTGAAAAAAAAATGCAAAACCTTGGTATCTCAAACTATTTTCACAAATTAGATAGGAATTTTAAAATGTTCATGCCTGTGTATATCTTTGTTGTTGTTGCTGCTGCTACTACTGTTGTTGTTTTTGTTGTTGTTGTTGTTGTTGTTGTTGTTGTATATCAATCTAATTGATAGAAAAGGAAAAAATGTTTAAAGAAGCTAATGCCCCTTTCACAAAATACTCTAAAGTTCTCAAAAAATCGCTGGCACCGATATATTTACAACTAATGCTCATTTTCATATATAAACTACTTATTGATTAGATGCTGTCACGGGAAAATCGGGAATTATGTTTGATGTCAACGTTCAGCAAATTTTACGGTCGTTATAATAACCTTATATTCAATTACTTTTTTCACTATATGAAATATTGAGTTACCTGTTCGGTTGTTGAGTGGTCTGTACCGATTGTGACGAGGATTCATTCCTGAAATATTTCATTCGAATTCGACTGTGTCACCGGTCAACAGGGGATGATTACTGCTTCCATGACACCTGATAACACCTTTGATGTTCCATAGGTCCGTGTTTGTCCAATATTCACCAGAATTGTTTATTGTATCCTTGACATCCCGAAGATAATAGCTTTTGATATAAAAAAATTCAGATACCAAAGTGTAAATCAATAGAATGTCCAGGACATAGATACAAATCCGGTAAAAATGGACAAACACGGACCTCTGGAAACCAAGAGGTGGGATCAGGTGCCATGGAGAAGTAAGCATCCCCTGTCGACCGGTCACACCAGCCGTGAGTCCACAGTCAAGTCCAATGAAACACGTGAGGAGTGTATCCTCGTCACAATTGGTACAGACGTCTCAACAACCGCCAACGAAAAGGCAACTCAACATTTCACTTAGTGAAACAGAGTAGTCGCAAACAAGACTATTATACCGACCGTAAAATATGCGGAACGTTGACATTAAACGCGGTTTTCGATATCCCTGTGTCAATAATTTGTCAGTGAGTAGTTTACCTCTGTATATGAAATCTTCATATGTTGTACACGCCCTGGCATATCGGATCATTTGTGAAATCTGTGATTTTTATATTTATAATATTTCGGCAAAAATTAGGAGAATATGTATCTAAATCAATAATATATGGGTTCCAAAATAAATGAATTATCAATAACTCAAAACCAAGAGTAAATGGTATGTTTATCAAAGGGATATAAACCTAGAAAATGCCTTAAAACTGGGGGTCAATATCTTGTACAACTTGTACAATGAATCAAACCTATAAAATTGCTTAGTTTAAACATATTTACTGCCATCTTTGTTTGCATGGGATTGGTTAAGAGAGACAGACAGACAGACAGACAGACAGAGACAGAGGGAGAGTTTTGTTGTTGTTGTTGTTGTTGTTGTTGTTGAAACACTTGCTAGTCGACAAACATTTGCTTCTGATGTTAAAGCCAGACGTGGCACCTGATCCCACCTCTTGGTTTACAGAGGTCCGTGTTTGTCCATTTTTGCCGGATCTGTATCTGTGTCCAAGACATCCTAAAGATTTATACTTTGGTATCTGAGATGTTTTATATTTTAATTATTTTACGTTAATTAATTTACAAAGAACAAACATTTGGAAAAAAACATTTGGAAACAACTGGGAAAATATATAATACAGATAATCACAAATGGAAAAAAGATTTTTATATATTCATTGAAATCAACAAATAATACGAACAGTTATCGGTTACAGTACAAAATAAACCATTATATACTTTCAACAAATGCTTATGCTAAAAAAGGGGAATCACAATTTCTCATACATGCCGTTTTTGCAAGAGATCATAATCCATATTTTATGGGAATGCTAAAAAGTGAAAACATTGATAAAAGAAATCAAACAAATATTTTAATATTTAAGATAAAAGGTTAATGTTTTTGTATTATGATGATAAAAACATGATTGAAAATGATTTCAAATATTATAAGTTATTCGTAATAAAATATGTTTTTATAAAATGAAATACAAAACCCAGTTCTTTGATATAAATGCAATCGAAATACTGAATACATCAGGTCAAAGATATAGTATTGAAAAAAGGCAAAAAAGGCAAAAACAAAAACTCCAACACGATAGTTTTTGTCTGTTACACTTCTTCAGTTGAATAAATTCCATGTGAAAGACGGATATCTAATTCAAAAACAAATATACAAAAATGAACTACATTAAGCATGTGATAAAAAGAATGGAAAAATTGGAATATTATTGTTTTCTTCCGTAAAGGGAAAACATATAGATAGAGCAATACAAATCAATACCATAGTACAGTATGTAAGTCTGAGCACAGAGATCTATCTTTAGAAATCATTAGTAGCCTACTGTTTTGTTTCGGACTCAGTTCTTACACCCCTACGTATCTAGATGGTATGCTCTTTTCTATTGTTTAGACAAGTCTATTATGGCCTGTAGGGTTGAAAGGGTTAACCTGGATGTGATGCTTTATCTTGGAAGACCTGGGCTTGGCACCATAAAACTTAAAACATAAAAATAGAATTAATTAAGTCTTAAGATTTTACTCAACTTAGACTAATGCTGGAATCCGATTGACTGAGCAGGTCAAGTTGAGAATATTCACAATATAAACAAGATAGTATTGCTGAATCAATACCTGATTCCTACCTGTACATTTTATACCAAAGTTATAGTTTTGTAAAAGACAAAACTGGGACCAGAACAAATGTTGTTAAAGTAAAAATGAAGAGGTACGAATTGATAATCGAAACTACATTATAACACAACAAATTAGATATGCAAATGGTCTCAACATGAAGATCAATTGCGAATCCCAAACGGGATTGGACCAGGTGTCTGGAAGGAGTCAGCGTCCTCTGCTAGCATGTCACACCAGTCGCAAATGTTCCAAAATACGTTTTTGAGTAACACTTATAAAATGATTATCAAAACTTTGACCGGGTGGACGAAATAAAGTATGTTCAGACAGACCGGGTGGACGAACTTAAGGATGGACGGACAGATAGACGCAGAAACTATTTATAGCCCCCACCCCACCACACAAAATTTTATCATTCGGCAATTGTACATTGTTTAAATACTCTTAATACATCTTACCTCATCCATCCTACATCCTAAATAAGGGTTATACTGGTGTAATGTTTCGCCTCGTTGTGTTTCTAGGTATTGCTCTAAGGATTGCCGACAGCTTGCATAAATACCTGGGCTCCAAATATTATAATTACAAATATACAGTCTATCAAAAATCCCAGCCTGTTCATTATATGAATAAAGTGTATTTATGTGTTGAATAAGAGTGGGAAATAACGAAATATGTATTGTAATAAACAGTTAATAGGAAATTGATTTTTTTTTTCGGGTACCAATTTTAGTGAGAGAGCAGTTGTCGATGATGCCAAAAAGTCTCTCTTATTATTCTCCAAGCGGAATTGTTGTGTAAAGAGTTGAAAGTCGTATGTTTTGATAAAATGAATTCGAGAAAAATGGTGTGTCTTTAAATTTTCTAAAAGCTGTTAAGAATTCTTAAGTATCCACATCTGATGTTCACCGCTTCTGGAATATGCAACTGTACAGTCTAGTGTTCCGAGGTTACTCCCTTAACGGCTGTCTGTATATTGGTAAAGAGTACAGTCAATATCGGTATAAAATACACCAAAAGACCTTAATACTGATACATGATTTTGAAGGATTTCGTCCTTTGAAAAAGTGGACAACCTGTGTATGTATTATTACCGGTATTAAAATCTTGTTCTTCTAGTAAACGTATAGTAATGTGCATCATTTATATGAAATATATTACTAGAAGCTTTGTCTGCTAAGATCAGTACATATTGGTCATATATATTTTTAATGTATCGAAGTACGTTATGAATAGTGAACTGAAACTTCTATATAAAGATTAAAATTTGTTTAAGAATGTCATATTTGAAAAAAAATAATAATGAAAAGTGTATGTCTGCAGGTTGACTACTTTACGGTGGCTTTTATAGCGCTCTCTGATATTACCATTTAGAATAATACTAGTATTGCAAATGGTCCTAATTCCATCCGGATAAGTCGCGACACGGGTATTTGTTTACAATCTATAAGAAAAAAAAACGGTTTACAAAAGAGTGCGTTAAAGTTGAAGTACTGAAGGGGAATTAGCAACGGTATTTGTTTTTCAACTATTCATATACAATAACATAATATTTCTTTTAATTCTTTAAATTCCTTATTGTGAAAATCGCTGGAGAAGCCTAGTTTAAAAATAAATCAATTGCAATCGATTGATTCAACCTTACTACAGGTATTTGTGGACGCATACCTCACTGGACCTGTCCTTATCTTCACACAATTTATAGGAATGTTTGTGTATTCCTCCTACAAGTAGTAAAAGCAGACAAAATCGAAATATTTTTGTAATTACTGGGAATCCGGTAATATTTCTATTTTGATTGTTGTAGCTGTAGTTTTATGTGTATGACCCATGTTAATTCCACTATTGCTTTAAACACATTAAGATGTTTGATATATATATATATATTCATTGTTGCCAGTTGCTATTGTATATATATATATATATATATATATATATATATATATATATATATATATATATATATATATATGTGTGTGTATATATATGTGTGTGTGTGTGTGTGTGTGTGTGTGTGTGTGTATATACATTGTTGTCAGTTGCTTCATTAAGTTGTTTTTATTTTCATGTTTTGTTTCAAAGGGACGAAATTTGTGTGAAAACTGGGATTCTAAAGTAAACTTTAATAGTTGTAAAATGAAATACCTTTAAGTAAGAAAAAAATCCATGGGACTTTCCACCTGGGGAATACCAAGACGTTATTTTTAGAAATATGACGGGTACCTTGTCAGGGTGATAGAAGACCTAGCTGGATTTTGTTCATGCGTACGCTGAAATCGACAACAAAAATGAACACATCGTTTGGTATGTATTAAACTAAAATTTATCATAATTTATTGTCATGTTAAGATTTACACACTATTAAATCGTAGATTTACATTCCTTTATTTGTTAATGCATGACTAAATATCAAAACATTAAAAAGGAGAATTAAAGAGAAAGTCAAATCGAAACAATTTATAATCAAGTTAGACATGAGTTAAGTTAAACATATCTTTATCTTTTTGTTCCAAATGTGATACACTTTTTTCCTTTATGCATTTGTTTTAAACAAATTTTGAGTGTTCGGCACCCGCTGTTTCTTCGTGTTTCATTATTAAAGATGACTTGATAATATATCTGATTCAATACATACATATATTGTTATCAAAATAATGTTGTGCACCCATCATTCTCTCAAAAACAAAATAGGGTTGTACATTTATTGCTCGATACCGTACACGTAAAAGACCAACAGACACGAAATATTTATATAATATTTCGTATAAACTTTTATATGACCCAACTGACCAGTAGCTAAAGGTATCGAGATATTTACCTTCACAAACTCAAAATATCCATATCCCGATTGTTCGCCTTCGGTAGCGATCGGCAAATCTCGGAGCGCTTGGAGTGTGGCGTATTCTTACCAATGTCAAAATATTAATACAGACCTGTGTATGTGAAATGCGTTCTACGTAATTGTTTACAGCACAGCATTTAGATGTAAAACAAATTGACGGATAAAAAAGAGGTGTTTATACTTTCCAAAAACATTCCAGTTTTTTCTGTTTGATAAATGCATTATTATATTGTCCTCAAAGCACTCCTGGCACACAGAGAATTTCCTAAGTCGCCGTACGCCATGATGTATTTTGTCACTTGTTATTTCTCATGAAATCCTTTACAGACTTAAATTGGAACTTTTAAAGACCATCTCCTTCCTGTACATTTAATTCACTTTAACAGTTATTCACCTGTCAATCACCGTATCAATTCAATTAGCTTTAGTACGTAAGTCTATATATACTTTGTGGGTCGCTTGCCTGTTCAGTAAAGTGAGAAAATACAGCAGTCCATTTCATCTACTATTTTGGTGTTTTGATAATGATTTAAGCAGCGATATGTTAAACTAAAAATTTAATCTGTTTATATCTTATTCTCTTGATATCGGTATAAATATATTCATATTTCTGTTTAATTTCAAAATATAATCATTTTACGCGTTCTATTTTATCATCAGCATCTGTGAAACATGGGGGCTTCACAGATACTGATGATAAAATAGTATCCAAACTGATAATCAAATAAGTATACAATGCATTTGTTATCTGCACATTAAAGTTAACTTCATTTGGATATAGGACTAATATGTTTTTGATTTATTGTTGTTGTTTTATTTCATGTATTATATATTTCATCGGGGAACTTTTCAGTTCTGGATGACAAATTCCTGTCGAGATATTAAATTCTCCTTCTTAGGACTATAACTTATACGTACGTCCACACACAAAGATATTTATACACAGACAACATATGCACCATGAGTTCACTTCAAAGAACACACAGCGGTGGCCGGTGTAAAGACGAATAATGACCCCCGTCGAATAATGACCGGGGGTCATTATTCTACGTAGAAAAATGACCCCCCCCCAGGTCATTATTCGACGTTTTAGGGGGTCATTATTCGACCGTAGAATAAGTGGCACCAGCCCCAAAAATTGCAAACCCCTCGTGAAAAATATTGACCCCCATAGAATAATGACCCCCTTATAAACCGACTTGATTTCTCGATAAATGTTATTAATATGTACTCTTTTTATATATGTACGATGGTGTTCTGAAAGTTCGTAGATATGGCGCATATTGACGCTTATACTTCAGATAATACTAGTATGCATTTTTTTTTTTTTTTGCTATTATTTTCAACCAACTCATTTGTTAATTCTGATTCATAAATTTTAAAAAAACTAATGACCTTCGAAACCCGGATACCACTTCATTTTTGTGACTTATCGGATGTTATAACATTTATAAGTCTATTGTGTATTTTAGACCCATACACGTCCATGGACAAGCCGTTCCGAGTCTTTACATCTACAGGAGCACTTGGGTCATACCGGGATTCTGATTTACGCCCAGGAGCGCTAAGTCAAACAAATTTTCCTTAAAGTATGCAGATTATCCTCCGGAGATGTTCATAAAATGACAATTGAGTTTGCACGCGTGGTGTGGAAAAAGAGAACTCTTTCGTCGGTCAAGAAATAAATGGGCTTTCCATTAAGACAGGAGTAAAAAAAAAACTTTTTCCACACTCCAGGACATTTTAGAACTCCAAGAGGATAATATGCTTAATTAAGGGATAATTTGCATAACTAATTAAGCTCCCCTGTAAATTTACGTCATTATTATCGTCACTGAGGAAGTTTTACGGTCGATACGGGGATCTTACAACACAATATGAAGTCCCCCTCTCCCGAATGTTAAATGACATTCTGGGGCATGACAATAAACAGTAAAAACCATGAATCAATCAGAGATTACACCTAATCATGGCTTTACCGAAAATGACATTTTTACCAATTCAGAGAGGTTTCCATAGAACATTTGCGACGGGTGTGCCTAGCCGACAGGGGACGCTCACTCCTTCCGGACACCTGGTCCTATATCTTTGGGATTAGCAGTTCCTCAGGTGGAAACCACAATCACCGAACTTGACATCATCAAATTTGACAATATCACCGAACTTGACATCACCGAATTTGACAGGTTTCAACTGAATATGTGCGACGGGTGTGGCTAGCCAGCAGGGGGCGCTGATTCCTCCGGACACCTAGTCCCGTCCCATTTGGGACTTGCATATGTTCTACTTGTTGAGAGCATTTACCTTAATTTGTCATGAATTTCTGGATTAAAGCTTTCTGGACTCTGACTTCAGTATTTATATTTTACTTCTAACACATTTGAATTTATTCAAATAAGGCAATTATTGTCATATGCTTAGTTACATTATTTAGGACGTATGCAAGGGAACATAATTTGTTCCATAGGTAAAAGATTCGAACCATTGGACATGCATTTTCTATCATAATGGTAACACTTGAATTGTGTGTCCAGTCACATCAACCATTCAATATGCCGTTCAAAACTGTTTTCGAAGTCAATTCAAACTTGACAGCCATGCTCCCTGGCGTTGCGTCGATTTTCGTCATAACATTCCTTGCACTGTGCATAATTCTAATGTAAAATTAAACGTCTAGACAAATGAAACAAACGCGCTCTTTGTATATTTTTGGCTACGTGGCCTATATGAAGCAAAAGAGGATATTATTAAATTAAGAAGATAGCACTGAAGCCATTATTACAATAGTAGTAGCATTGATGTATATTAAACATACATGTAATTGTAAAATCGTGTTATCCTCTTTCTGTTGATAAAGGCCGCGTGACCGAAATTTGCAAAGAGAGTGTTTGTTTTATTTATTCAACTTGCTTCCCTATTGAGGACCATAGACCTCAGTTTCACGCAGGAGAGGGGGGGGGGGGCTCGCATGAAACTGACGCCTATGTTGAAAACACCACATATTTCAATGTGAAGTATACCAAGAAGTTAATAAGCTCATGATTATATTCGAAGTTGTTGTGATTGTCTAAAATCGTGCTCATCAGTTACATTTTGGAGTTGTCTGGAACTGCTGCAATGGTTTCATTGAAACTGAACAATAAACCTATACTTATGCCAGGTTTCTTCATTTCAGATCGCCCAAAGAGTGAATCTGGTATCCACTGCATAGATTGAAAAACTAGATCTACATGAAATCTGTTCTTCTCTTCCTTTACTGTGATGCGTTTGAACTCATAGGGTTCAAGCTATACTGCAGTCCTTTCAACAACCACTATCTTTGTTTTTATTGCACCTCGGACTAGTTTCTTCCAATGGGATTGTCTGAACCGCGTCACGTGATTGCCTCCTATCAGATCATAGTATACCCCCTCAAGCTTATAGGAGGCAAAGGCCGCCGCACCGAGACATAGAAACAAGACCATAGCTTAGGAGAGTAGAAACAAACCTTGGTGGTCGTTATTATCATCTACTTACAAGGAATAATTATCATCTGGATAATTTTGTTAAAGTTCAGATAATTATAACGTTAGTTTAAGCGATTTGCCTATTATTTTGTCCAAGATCTCAACTACAATGCAACGGGCATCACAATCGGAATCCTTTGGGGGTTTCTCTGTGAAGCATAACAACCCAGTGTTCCGATTGCAAGTCGGCGTGGCGTCACTGTGACGTCTTTTTGTTATGACGTCACGTAAATGCATTGTTTCCCGTGCAAAATGTTCAAATATGACAATTATCATCTCGCTTCAGAAGCTTTCTCTTTGTACTTGTCAATTCAGTCTAGTTTTTGGTTTATTCTTTTAGAATAAACCTTAAAATTTAACGCCCTATCTAATGGTATAAATTATTTTCGAATCAGTAAAGAAATAAATAAATAGAAAATCGATGAGGGGCCGCCATTTTGAAACGATGGTTTGACTGTAAATGAGCATGATAGAATGGTCCTCGATCCAATAAATTTGTTATTGGGTTTCTGACGGACCTACCACAAAAATATAGGGGGTCAGTTGTGAACATAGTGGCGTTTTACCGTGTATTCCCAACTGTAAACATTCAGATAAAATCTGCATTTCATTTTGCCGCTATTATCTGACTGTTTATAGTTGCGATACACGACAAAACGCACTCTATTTGATGTGGACAAGTGTTGGACTTGTATGTGATATACATGAATAACGTTTACATTTAAATGATCTTCAACATGAACCTGTGTAGATCAATGAGTTAGCGCGCCCGGTCTGCGGATCGGAAGGTTGTGAGTTCGAATCCCACTGTATGCGTGTGATTTTCATTTTGTAATTTTCGCTTGCTCCGAGTTCCTCGCGGCGCGACAAAACCCATACATATGAAATCAAGCATGACTTTCACCCGAAGCATAGGGTGCAGTGGACATAAAGTAAAATGTATCAAATATGGCGTCGAACTGAAATCGGTGCAGTATATCTTTAACAAAGATAGTGGTTGTATAGCTTTAACGATTATCCCTCGATAATCGACTTGGAAGTGGGAGATACCCAATCGGAGTGGCGAGGCGGGAGTCTGCCTTCCTGTTATAAACTTTAACTTTCGCCATATTTTTTTATCGTCAGAGATAGAGTTCATATTAAGAATGCATACTCAACTAATGAAACCGTTTCAAATGCCACCAGGGTCAATGACCCTATGCACTTCATGCTAACTAGCTTTTCGGATTTTGTTGCCATCGGGGCATAGTGTTTCACAGACACATCTTGTTGTGGAAAATATCAAATATTATTATTACCAGGAGTGTAGTATGTAATGTACAATATGGGGTCATTTTTCTATGGGGGTCATTTTCCTATAGATCTAACATGTAGAAAAATGACCCCCCGGGTATTTATTCTACGGTTTTGACTCATTATTCTACGGCTAGGGAGTCATTTTTCTACGTAGAATAATGACCCCCCGGTCATTATTCGACGGGGGTCATTATTCGTCTTTACACCGGAAGACCCCGATTGAGACGTCCTGTAGATATTCTCACAAATAAGTTTATCGGGTTGGGGTGAAAAATAACACGATACTTGATATTCTGTATCTACTTTAGGCTAAATGAATGTTAAGTCGCATAGCGACAGCCTGGAGCTTCAGAGATATATTTTAGACTTAATATATCGATGATAGATCTAAGATGAAAATAAAAACTGGGTAGAAAATAAATTGCTCAGCTACTAAGGATAATATTCTAGAAAGAAAGAAGAAAAATACAGTAAATCTAGATCTTTAATCTTACAATTTCAAGCCCTGCACGAGAGTCACATACAGTTTTTATCTTAATACTGCTGACCAGACATGTACGTCACTTCCGGTTTAGCAGAACTAGCGGAGTATTTGGTAAAGGGAAACTACTCTTTCTAACTTACTATTTGTTACCTTTTTCAACCTGGTATGTGTAAACGGACGACTAAAAATAAAAAATAAAACGCGAGTAATCTATATCACCACTGATAATTTTCTTTGTATTCATCACCTTGTTCGACCATGGCCTCAATTATCTAACTTTTACATTGGTAAATATAAAATAATAAATTAATGTTATGTTTTCCTCACATCAAATTCAAATTGTTTGTTTTATCGACTTCATGGTATCTTTTTGGACATTTCATAGAACAGATTATTCAAAGATGTCAGGACTAATGAACATAAAGGAACGAGTAATTGCCCGTTCCTCTAGGTCGAATTTGCCAATAAGGGCATTGATGTTTTGAATATAAGTAATATTTTAAAACCAAACTTCCGTCAGACTCCCCATACTTCCAATACTAAGATTCAGCATGTATTTCCTATAGCTATATGCGTTCAGTTGCTTCTAAAAATCTTCAATAACAAAGCTAGTCTACAACAACTCAATTTACCCAGCTTTTCCAAAAAAAAACCACCTTGTACCTGTTCTACACCAGAGTTCATCTGCGCTCCATGTGGCCATGTTGTGACAGGTGATATCAACATTTTGCGTAACAGAAAACATACATTTTTATGCAAAGGCCCAAAATATAGGGAACCTGTCTCGTTTACATGGCGCCATAACTTTGAAATTATTATGGACGCATTTGAAGAGTACGCCATACGTTGGTCTAAGAAAGAACGTGTCGAAATGGATACTCTTAGTATTTCAGGGTGGATTAAGTCGATCAGTAATATTCTTAAACGAAGAATTCGACAACTTAAACATTGTGTCAACACCAAACACAATTCAATTTTTTGTGACCCTGAAGTTGTCAGAGAACTTCACCGTCTCCACGAGAATTATATCATCGTTCCTGCTGACAAAGCATCTAACAACTTCACATTTGTCTTCAGGCGATACTACTTCGGCATTCTAAAACAGGGACTTGGACTCAACTCACTTTACTGGAAACCTACATACACTCTCCCCGATTTCTCTACCTCAGAAATATTAGAAAATCATACATTTGTTCTCACAACGTTTAAAATACAGGTGGGTGACAGGGAGCATGAATTGGCATACATTTATTGGATTCGGAAGATATGTCTTCAGAAATACTGTACAACGGCCTACTCAAGAAGAGGAGTCAATCAGATGTGGATACTAAAGAATTCAAAAGAATTGTTGGAACATTTAAAGTCTCCAAAACATATTGCAAGCATCAAGTCTTTTGATTTTTCGACCTTTTAAACAATTATCAAAAACTCAAAAACAGATAAACATCTATTATACAAAGCTCCTTTGTATGCACAAATGGAAATCGTAGATGTAAATATTTAGTGTTAGGTCATGAAGAACTTTATGTTGTGAAGGAACACTCTGATTCCAATAAGATGCTAGGGTTTCTAGTAGACAACATCTTCGTAGTTTTTTCGGGAAAAGTTTTCAAGCAAATGATCGGCATTCCAATTGGTACCAATTGTGCCCCTCTCTTGGCTGACATATTTTTGTATTCATAAGAAGCTGAATTCATAAAGTCCCTGCTCTCCAAAGGAAATTAACTGTTGGTATTTCGGTTCAATTTTAATTACAGATATATCGACGACGTCCTGTCTATAAATAATTTCAAAATTACTTCATCCAGATGTATTCTGTTGAGATGGAGATCAATGAGACAGAGAGAGCAACACATCTGCTTCTTATCTAGATTTACTCCTGTCGTTTGGAAAGGACGGTCAACTTCACACCTCCCTTAATGACAAACGCGACTATTTCAATTTCCATATCACGAAATTCCCGTTTCTAAGTAGTAATATTCTATCTTCTTCTGCCTATGGCATTTTCATTTTACAACTTATACGTTTTGCCAGGGCATGCTCTTCATATGATTGTTTTATTCTAAGAGCGTAACGACTCGCCAATAAACTACTTACACAAGGTTACGTTGTTGAACACTTGAAATCGTCGTTAAAGAAGTTTTATGGTCAATACGGGGATCTTGTTAGACAATATGAAGTCCCCCTCTCAGGAATATTAGATAGTATTCTGGAGTACGACAACAGACAGTAACTCCCTTTCGCCTGCCGTGCTTTTCACCGAACTTAACCTTTTAAACGATTTTAACCTGTTTATCGATCACACAGGTTTCCATGGAACATTTGTGACGGGTGTGGCATGCCAGCAGAGGACGCTGACTCCTTCCAGACACTTGATCCTATCCCGTTTATGATTCGCAATTGTTCTTCATGTTGTGACCATTTACACATCTAATTCGTCGTGTTCTAATGGACTTGAGTTTCGATTATCAATTTCATTTATATTAGGCGAGTCTATTTTTATTTTGAGGGTAAACAAAATAAAGGGTTAACATTAGAAATAACCATCCTGCTTCTTTTGATTTGAATAATATTAAATAATGTTGTACGCCACACTCAACAATTTTCCAGTTATATGGTGGCGACCGGTTTTTAGTGGTGGAAGAAAGAACCCGGTTGCAATGCACCATGGAAAAGACCACTGGTCTTCCGCAAGTAAACTGGCAAACTTTCTCACAAAGATGAGCTTTGGTACCAGCGGGGCTTCAACCTACGTTGACTAGAATTGAGAGAATTCATTGCTCAAAGCGCATGCTCTAAAATTCGGTCACGGAGGCCTTTCTTCTTGTTAAACATTATAAAGTTCAGAAATATTAGATAGTATTCTGGAACACGGCCACAGACAGTGACTCCGTTTCACCAATTACGCTTTTCAACGAACTTGACCTCATCACCAAACTTGAACTTTTTACCGAATTTGACCCGTTCATCGAACTACAAAGGTTTCCGTGGAACATTTGCGACGGGTGTGGCATGCCATCAGAAGACGCTGACTCCTTTCGGACACCTGGTCTTATCCCGTTTGGGATTCGTAATTGTTCTTAATGTTGAGACCATTTGCACATCTAATTCGTCGTGTTATTATGAACTTGATTTTTGATTATTGATTGGTACGGGTACATTGTATCCTCCCCACCAACAATAAAATTGGCCGCCATCTTGTAGCTAAAAAAAATCAATGCACCATTCAACTAAACAAACAAAATATGCTTACCGAGCTTTCACACGGAATTTTTAAATCACCACCTTGTGAATACGTTATAACTCTAAATAATTTGATTTGCTTACAAGTACCGAATTTCATTTCTGGTATTTTTCTCTGTTTCTTCACAGAAAATTCAACTGGTTCTTCGATAAGTTACGACGAGAAGCAATTTCTTGAGATAAATATAGATTCTGATGAAACTTCAGAAAAACAAATTCCAGATGATAGCGGAAAAGTTCCAAGTACTCAAAGAGAAGTGCCATCACTTCCTGACAGTATTGACCAACAAATCGGAGATAATAGAAGACAGTCTTGTAAAAGTGGGACTGAAAAGGCTAAATACCAAGGTAAATCTTTTTCTTCTATAATTTAAACTTATGAATACAAATCGCCTTTCATCTAATGATGAAAATGTTATTTTAACCGATTTTGATCTAACAATACGTTAAAACAAAGAAGACTTGTCAGAAATTAATTTTTCAACTATTCATGTTATTTCTGTCTATCACATGATGTTATTTGTGTGTTTGTATCTGACAATGCAGTTTACAATGTTCCAGTGATATAGAATTCCACTGGCAAGCAGAAATTGGAAAACTTGAACATTAGAAAATGATGGTAATTGTTTCTTCGCCAAGCGTTCGGCATACTAGTAGAAAGTCACGAGTCTTGAGACGGAGGACCGAGGCCGTGTATCAAGACAAGCTTGGAACCTAACAAACCTCACTGCATTGATGCCAGTCCATAGCGAAGGTTACAAATTTATTACACTTCATCGGTGTGTAAGAAATTTGTCAAGCGATGGATTTCATATTTTATTGTATATATAATAATAGTCAACCAAAGCATTAATCTTCTGGATGTCCATATACAAATCTGGTGAATATTGCATAAACACCGACCTCTGGAAATCTGGAGGAGGAGTAAGCATCTCCTGTTGACCAATCACACCCGCCGTGAATCCAGAGTCAAACTCAAATGAAATAAGTGAGGTATATATCCTCGTTACAAATTGTACAGACGACTCTGTATCTATATTCATGATAATAATCATATGATTTCAGTGGTTAAATGCATCACGGTTCAAAACTAAGGTTCCTCCACAAATAATTCCAATAAATCGTCTGTGAAACATTTATTGATAGAATTCTGAAAATTTCCAGTGACACAAAGTTGCTAATATAACGACATTCCTTTTAACAAAGTAATATATATGAAAACAAAACTATGTATTATTTCAAAAACTATTACTTATAGCATTGCAATGAAAGCATAATGATATGTAAAAAAGGGTTACATTTATATGATTGTTTTCACGTTTGATTTCACTAAAACTTGCATTGGTTTAGTTAAAATATCAAAGGTAACAAACAAATAGACATGCGTGCAATGTGCATAATTCTACATTCAACTTCGATTTCGGTATTATGACGTCATTGCCTATAAGCCCAGAAATCCTTTGATATATCAGACAGACAGACAGACAGACAGACAGACACACACACACACACACAAATATATATATATATATATATATATATATATATATATATATATAATATATATATATATATATATATATATATATATATATATGAATTCAAATGAAGTGGGATTTCAATGCAAAACGGTTTAATATAAGTGGATTCGACTATATATATATATATATATATATATATATATATATATATATATATATATGATCCGTCACGAATTAGCATCTATATCACATTTATGATACGAGTTTTGAATTTTCCATTTTTCGAGCCGCTGGCATATGTATTGATGATGGATGTACAGTGAAGTGTATACTTGTAATGAATTTTATCTCTGGTATTTCCACCTGCTGTAGTTTTATTTTCTACTGATCATTCCATTCGCAGGAAATTCAACTCATTCATTGAGAAGTGATGAAAAGAAGCAGTTTCCTAAGGGGACCAAGGATTGTGATGAAACTGAAGAAAAGCAAATTGTATGGAATAGCCATTCCTCAGCGGAAGTATCGGACGTTCATGTACATAGAAGCAGGGAAATAAAGAAAAACAAACAGAGGGTAGATTTTGACTTTAGTTGTGAATGTAGAAGAGAACCTTTGACTGACCTTTTCTCTTCATTGCCAAGTGATAGAAACAACAGTGTAACGATACATCACAGTGTGAATGATTCCCGCCAACAAACAAAAGTTAAATGTACTTATTCGGAAAACCGACACTGTTATATATATCAACAAATGCCAGGTACTCGAGGAGGGGTAAAATCGCTTCCTGCAAATTGTTCCGAAAATGCAGACAGGAAAAGGCGGTTGTGTAAAAGTGACAGCGAAATGGGTAAATGTAAATGTTTTCTTTGTTACATTTTCAAATTAGTAAAACAAATCGACTTTCATACAACGATGGAAATGTTTTTTCTAACTCAGTTCTTGTGATGTTGCTTTAAATACTGCTGGTGATGTTCCATCAACTCGTAAAAAAGTAACGATTGATTCTTTGCCAATCGCTGGGCATACGTAGTGAAATCACGGGTCTTCAATATAATACATAAAAAGAAAGTCATGTGTCACGACAAACCTAGCACGTAAAATACGGTGTCAGTCCATAGCACAGGTCAAAATTTCACTAAACATAGTGATTGTCAAATTTTGGTCCATTTATCTATATTTGATACTACTGTAACTTTATTTATGAAAGTAATGTTTTGACGATATGCAATTATTATCCGATTCACATAAGATGGGCGGGGTGGAATAATCTTTTGATTATAACTTTGGTATTATGTTTATAATATTTGATTATCATAAGGATGATTCTACTTACTTCTCGGTTATGACAAGCTGCACGGGAAAAACGTTCCATTCCTCACTGGATACTCTCTTATGTATGGTGACAAGTAGGAACGATTACTCTAGCCAGTGTAATTTGAATGTTATGTTTTATTATCTAACGTTTAAACTCGTCCAGGTCAAGAAAGGGTTCACAAGACTCCACACCGCCAGGTTATTTGGATTTTACTTTAACAATGGTTTTTTTTTCTTGCAGGCTATGGGATGTCTCTACTTGTAAGTTTTGCAGACGACTCGGAGAGCCACCTCCATGAGGTTTACAACTTGTCCAACAAATTCCAAAGATTAGGTTTTGAAGTCCACAATGATCACCCGTCATTTCTTGTGAAACAGAGAATCAGAAATTTGAATGACTGGCGCGACGATCATTTTAAAAATGCCCACAAAATACTAATTTGTATTTCACCGAAATACTACGAATACATTCAAAGTCCAGGAAAAGAATCAAATGAAGATTCATTCAACTGTCTTCGCTCCTCTGTGAGATACGTCTTTGACCTTGCAAGATCAGAATATAAAGACAACTACTGTGAACACAACCGCTTTCTACCCATTCTGTTTAAAAACTCTGGGGCGAAATATCCTGATCACTTTCCAGGTTTTCTTAAATCCGCCTACATAGAAACCGAACGTACGGAAGATATTTTAAATCGTATATAATCATAAAACAAAGAAATATGAACATAAAATATAAAAGTCCACTTATGTAACCTCAAAGATTAATACAATTTAACACCGCTTTGAGGGGGGATGGTGAAATCTCAATTCAAGTGCACAACATTTTTTTTTGTCCGTGACGAGTCTTGTCGAGTCGTGGATGAACCTAATTTTGTGCACTTGGATTGGGATTTCGCCATCCCTCTATCAAAGTGGTGATTCTGTTTCTCTCACGTTGAAACTGTATAAAAGAGCAACTGTTTCCATTTTTGTTTACAAGCAGACGACAAAATATGTCCAGAAAGTAGTTCCAACACTTTCGGAATGGCTTATATCACCATACAGGGTGAAGTAACCCCTTCTTCGGACATCTAAATTCGCAGACAAATCGGTCTCCAGTGAGAGAAACCCTCCCCCAAAACAAAAGCAGAGAAGCCCGAGATGCAATAACTGGGCCAATATCGAAATCACTGATTAATGAACGCATTATTAATAAACCCGGCCAAAATAAAATCAAACTATAACAATGCTGCGCAGAAAGTATGCGCGTACCAAAAATTTCTACTCGTAGTGGCCTCGGGTAACAGTTTTCTTACGACATTCCTGATGCCGTAGGATAATATATTTGCGCACAAATCCATGAAATAATTGTATATATTTTGGAATATATCACGTTCACATAAATATGACAATTTCCATCATTAACTGAGGACCATCGTTGATATACGGTGATATCTTCCCAGGTACATTTTAACCGGTAGACCTTGGGAATAGTATTGTTAGAAATAAACATATAAGTGACATTGATTGTTGACACTATTGAGATTATTTTCATATCAAATTTTATTATTACTATACGATTGTTTGATATATATAATAAAAATATAACTTTTTTTTCTCGATACATTATTCATTTCCATTGACCGATAAATAATTACATGCTCAAACAGTCATTATGTTGAACTGAATCAGAATGTCATGCCTGTGAATAGAATCCTCTTGTTTTCATTGGTCAATCGACGAAACATATCTAAATGCATGTCCCTGTGACCAGTGCCATATAGAAAACCTCCCCCCAAAGAAAATAACTCCGGAACATTTTTTATATCGAAAAGCTTCCCCTGGTGAGAAAAGTTTCTATAAAGAATTCATTCCGCCTTCCCTGTATAAAGAAAACTTTTCCCACCTGTCCGTCATAGATTTTACTTTTTTGTCAGCTAAATCGTTTTTTGTTTTTTTTCAAACCGTAAACCCAAAACTACGATTATCGACCGTTTCCGATTACCGGCTTACGACAAAATTTAGTCGGTAATTTCCAACCGTGTCTAAGCAGTCGTAAATCCTAAATCCTAAAACAGTTATAACATTCAATATCCACAAATTATCGGCCCCTTGGCCTTTATCAAATTAAAGACGACAATATCTATATTAGTTGCACATGAATGTATCGTTAACAGTGTGATGTCATTGCTCATGACGTAATCGATAAACATCGATAAACATTTGCAATTAAGCTGTTTATTGTGCAGACTTAATACTATGTAACTGATATAGATATTGTCGTCTTTCATTTGATAAAGGGTAAATGGCCGAAAATTTGTGAATACTTAGGAATTATATATTTCAAGATAAAGTACCGATCTTACTTTTTCACCTACAATACAAACATCATTGCTGACTCTCCTACAATTCACTCCATCTTTTCTTTTAATTTAATAATAATAATAAATATTTCTAACCTTTGTATTCAACAAACTCAATAATCGGCTGTCGTAAGAAATTCCGACTTGTATTATGAAATGGTCATAAACGTTATAAGTGAATGGTCATAAAACTAATTGGTCATCGTAAAGTGTCCAATCTTTTATGAAACGATGCCCAGGGCCCGGCACCATAAAACTGTAGAATTTACTCAAGTCTGAGAATATTCTCAACTTGGCCTGCTCAGACAATCAGTTTTCAGGATTAAACAGGGTTGAGTAAAATTTTTAGACTCGGGTAATAGTTTGATGGTGCTAGGCCCAGGATTCCAAATAAATGCAATTAAAAACCAAATAGTGCAATTCACAATTATCTGTGGTCGATGGTATCGAAATTAAATGTTTCTTTCAGTAACTGCAATCAATTTTCTTTTCATTAATCTGTTGATCAGCTGATTATTCCGTTGATGATTTAATCTAAAACTCAGATTATTTGAATACATTTCGCCTTGTTCATAAAATATTTTGCGCCCAAGCAAAGGTCAAAATCTCAGTACCAACAATGCAATCTATTTCATTTTGATAAATTTGCTGAGTATGTAAAATTCAGAAAAGAGTCCGGTTTAAATAAATTTTCTACAGTAGTAAATATATTGTAACAATCATAATACGTAAGAACTTATCTTATTAGTTTAAAAAAAATAAGTGAGAAAGATTCTTATAAGTTTATCTCAAAATAAGTGAGAACGTCTCTTATAAACTATAATCCGCAAACATATGGGATTTACACTCAGTTATGTTTTCAAAGTATATTATATTTTGAAATAATCAGTGAACAGATTTATTATTTATTATATTCCGGATTGAGTGGGGACTGTTTTCCATATAGAGAAATTTCCGGGGGGGACATTTTCTATACAGTATATTATAAAAAAAAATCATCCCACAAGGGAATATTTTTCATTATAGTATTCCTTCCGACGGGAAGACTTTCTATGTAGAAAATTTTCCTGGGGGAAGGTTCTGTATAGAAATGTTTCCGGGCAAAGATTCTCTATGCGGAAAGTTTTTTATATAAGACCGACACCATAAAACTTGAATATTCTCAACTTGGCCTGCTCAGCCAATCAGATTTCAGGGTTAACCAAAGTTGAGTAATTTTGTTAGACTTTAGTAATTCTTAAGTTTTGTGGTGAAAGGCCCAGATTACAACTTATGAATTACTTAAGTCTAAAAATTGTAAAAAGTAAATCCTCAAAATATATGGTGCTTGGTCCAGGATTAGCCAAAGTTGAGTAACAATTTAAGATTAGAGTCATTTTAAAGTTTTATGGTGCCAGGCCCAGACCAGGTGTTATATAATTTTCCTATTAACACCCTACCACTAAAGTGGCCGAAATTACCGAAAACAAAGACCGAACTTTTCGCGGAAATAGTAAAATTAAAATATTTTCTTTTTACGTAATGTATGTTCTATGGTCAAATATTGTTGCTTTAAATAATAAATAACGATTATTAAAAGACAAGGTCATGTTTATAAAAACACATTTACACTGCATCGTAATTTGAACCATGAATTGAAGTCTCTCACTTCTAGTCAGCGCAGTTTGGAGCCCCGTTGGAACCCAAGCTGATTTTTGTAAGATAGTTTACAATACTACTTGCAGAAGGTCAATCGTCTCTTCCCGCGTACATTGGGTATTGTAAACTAGCCATCACCATAAAACAGAATGATGGTTGTTTGTGGCGTAAAACAAAAATTAAATTCAAAATCAAACACACACAGCCATGTTGTTCTTGATGAATATTCAGTTCACCAAGACACCGAAACCGATTCCAGAATTTTATCACTTATTAACATTTTTTCAACATTTCGTGTTTTCTTTTATGTATACATATCGATACTTATCGAATCGAAGCTGAATATTCATCTAGATAGACTATACCTTACGCTTGCTCAGTAACACTAAGATGGATTGAACAAAAAAGCTCGATCATTTGAAAAGATATTTTAGTAGACATAGCATAATTTAATTGAATGATTGTGATATCGTCACTTCTGTGGTAATTTCCGTTCCATTTAATGATAATTTTAGTGGTAATTTTGGTGATTTTATGCATCCAAATCGTCAATTGCTTACTAAAAGACACAATGTAGGATAGAGAAAGGTCTGCACTTTGTACAAAACGTAGTTATGGATTCTGAGAGAAAGAGAGACGAATTTGATCGATAAAATGAAATAAAAGACTTGACATTCCTGCAAAGTTACGACGAAGTTGTGTTTATTTTGGTCATTTTAGATGCTGTGTCGGCAAATCTTGGCAATTCTCAGAATATACACGATGCATAATTAAGGAGATTACTAGCCACAGGGAAAACTAACACTTTTACAATTTATGAAAACATTACATTGGTATTGTTGTGATTTTAACCATCCATCTTTCAAAGAATGGGAATTGCTATGATTTTAAAGTGTAGTATAACCAGTAGAAGTAGCAGTAGTAGCAGGAGGAGCAGTAGTAGTAGTATTTGTTGTAGTAGGGGTAGCGGTAGTAGTAGTAGTATAAATATTGGAACAAAACATTTTAGTCATCTCAAAAGTGTGTGTGTGTATGTGTGTGTGTGATTTATAAATATAGATGCGATTTGTGCTTTACATGACTTTAATTTTAAGTATACATTTATGACTTCTTCCTGTTTTCTTCATCTATAGGAATCTTTTCTAGTCTTTTTTTCAATTCAATTCTTTATTTCTGCAAAAGATGCAAGACATTAAGTTATATATATTATATATATATATATATATATATATATATATTATATATATATATATATACGGCGAGAAACGACGTCGAAATTAGAAACACACACACACACACACATATATATATATATATATATATATATATATTATATATATATAATATATATATATATATATATATATACGGCGAGAAACGACGTCGAAATTAGACACACACACACACACACACACACACACACACACATATATATATATATATATATATATATATATATATATATATATTTATATACGGCGAGAAAACGAAGTCGAAATTAGACGTAATCTGCCCCCCTCCCAATTGAGCTATCGCCAAATGCCCAACACATCACCTTTTGGCAAAGTTTCCCGTGATGACGTCACAATTAAATGGTCCATCAAACATTTGTTTGATTATGACGTCACAATCAAATGACGTCAAAAAAGCACATGGAGAGCCATGTGTCAGACATTTGGCGATAGTTCAATTGTATAAAACATCTCGAGAATTCCACAAGATTGAAGAACGCATTTTCCACAAAATCGGTTTTCACTAACATCCCAATATTACCTTAAGAGATCTCTTAGTTGACGAAAACGTTGAGTGATTATTTATTGATCTAAGTGACCCGAGAACTTTTTCAGGCTAGATTACAAGAAATATTGTCATGTTTAAGCTTACTTAAAACCCGGGAACTGATATATCCCTGTTATATACTGCAGTATGAGTTGGATGGGTGTTTGTCTGCTTCATCTTAGTAAGTTTAATTGCTATTACACTCTATCTAAATTTATGTATGCCCAATATTAGCTTTAATTTCTCATATTATCTAGTCATTCTAAGCCTAAAAGGCAGACGTCATAAATTGTGTATGAAAAAAAAACTTACCCTTTTTTAGGTTCACTTTGTGGAGGTGCTGTTTACTTTTACTAACAATCTATGTGATCCACACAAAGATTTGATTAGTTCCGGATCTTCCTTCCTATCTTTCCGGGGAAGTGTTTTCGACTCAGTTTTAGATGCAGACTTTGTTCGTTTGGTCTTTTTAGCTTTATGTGCACTCGTTTCCCTATGATGACGATTGGCAATTTTTTTGTCATTTGGTACTAATACTTGTGCTCTCTTTACATTTGAACTAGGCTCAGCATTTGCTTGTTTGACCTGGTGTTGTGCTTTTCTGTTTGCCGGAGGTTTTGGTACCAAAACTTTGGTATTTGGTGAACCGCTAATTTTAGAGAGCGCAGGATTTGTCGGGGGAGGGGTGGTTATAATGGTACGCGGACTCCCCTTGATCTTCGACTGTCGCACATCGTAATTTGGCGTCTTTTGTAAGACCTTTGGTAAGCTAGGAGACTCTTTCCTTATTTTTCTTTTAAACTGAACATCTGTCGCAACAGAAGGTTTGTAGTTCTCGCGTTTACCAATTTCTGTATGTTCCTGTTTCAATTTACCAGTTTGATTTGACTTTTTTAACACTTCGGATTTACTAACTGTCTTCAGATTTTTATTCTTGGCGGAATGCTCTGCAAGTAATTCTTTCTCGGGACTCATAGTTAGTGTTCGATCGGAAATAACGTCTGTTGCTATTTTATGTGCAGAATGTATTTTCGCTAAAGGTGCATTTTTTAGTAAAGGTCCGACTGAATCCCTTGCAGATCTAGCTGACCATCTTTTGGAAGATGCATTAGGATTAACATTATGTTTGGAAATGCTTCCATCGCCAGATGTTTGTGATTGGGTCGATTGAGATAATGCTACACTGTCTGTTTGTTGTGCATCACTATCATCATTAGAGATGTTTGAAACAATTTTGGATAAAACTTTCTTCACAAGACTAACAATAATTTCTGAGTTAACTGGAGAGACTTCACCATCCTGCGTAGCCTTATTTGTTGAAAGTTGTGCAATACGGGATGTTGCGGAATGAAGAATGTTGTTGTCGACTCCATTTGTTTCAAGATCCTTAGAAACTTTTTCAAGAATTGAAATGATATATTCTTCCATTCCACTTTCAGTTGCTCGTATTTCTATCAGATCTGAATCAGAGCTTTCTGGATACTGATTACTCTCAGATATGACTGTTGCCAATGCAAACATTTCGGATTTACTTAATTGTTCATCTTTAATGTTGCTTATTGTTTTATTCAAAACTTCGGTGGCAATGTCTGAAACGCCTGTTGCTAGTTGATTTATCACACTATGTTCTGATTCCGTTATCTGATCGGCTGAGGGGCCACCCAGATTTTCCTGTAGCTTTAACATTTCTGATGTCATTTCAGTCATCTTTCGCAAACTCAGGCAAGGACGTTCTTGTGGGTCAACAACTGTTGACACGTTGGATATGGAAGTATCTGTTATTTCGGCGACAAGTTGCATCGAATCTCCATTACTTACACGACCAGACTGGACTGTATTGGGGAAGACGTTTTCTGATTTGATGTTGTCATTCTTAATGTTTTCAATGATAAGTTCGATGGTAGATTTGATATAATTGTCCAAATTGTCAACAGATTCGCTCCCTAGGTTAGGTATTCGGGATCTGAATAGATTGGTTATTGCCTTACATACATCAAGACTGTTATATTCTTTGAAGTTACGCTTAATTCCCTCCATTGCTAAAATCAAATTGTTTTTCATCTCTATGCTCTCTTTGTTTACCTCCTGGCCATCTGCATCACATTCTACTATAATGTTATGAAGTGTTTCTATGACAACGGCTTCAGCCTCTAACGAGGAAGTAGATGTTGTTTCGTTGAGTCCAGATCTAGTTCTTTCGGTCTCCAAAGCCATATCACTAACAACATTTTTCAAAGACTCACTGATAAATTTAACTGTCTTACTGTCATCAGCAGAGCTCCCCTCTTTGTCTATCTTACTCATACTATCCTTCCCATCCAATGTTATTTGTTCCTGCATATTTTCAACTATATCCTGTAATTTTTCCAAAATAAAGTCGTGAACCAAATGCGAGGATACCTGATTTTGCAATGTGTTAACTTCTGACGCCATCATTCCGTCATGACTCAGTGACCTTTCCAAACGCAGATTTGATACAATGTTATTCAATGTATCCAGGATCATGCTGCTTACTTCTTGAGAAGTTAGCCTTGATATATTCAAACTGCTGCTGCAACTTTCATCTTGCATGGGATCTCCCAGTTCTACCTCAGACGTTAGAGAACCGCCGGTCAGTACTGTATCTTCAATTCTTTGCAGTAGATTCTGGACAACCTTATTTGCTACCGTAGATGACGCTGTCTGCAGCTCATAATCTGATATAGTTTCCTCTTGTTTACCTTCTTTCTTGCACAAATCGTTAAGCACATTCCCAAGCGTAGCCCTGATAAAATTTGATAGTATATCCGAATGGATATTTTCTAGAATATGATGTAATGCCACTATGGGATCTTTCTCTCCCGGAGATGTCTTTTTGCTTACTCTCATTTCTTTTCGTGAGAATCCTTTAACAATATTTTTGATATACTTGGATTTTGTTTTCTTGTGTCTGATATCACTCATGATTCGTTGTATTTTGTCTCTGACGTCAGCGATAGATAATTTATTAACACTGAACGAATCATAATCTTCATCAAGAACCTGCAAAAAGGGCGCAAGCGATTTTAATGATATTTTCCCTATATTAAGATCGAACAAAAATTGTTGCAAAACAGCGAGAGAGAAGTTCACGACATCACCTGGCACTTTAAATTTTGCTAATGCATTATCCCTAGAACTTTCAACGACAGACAACAAATCTTCATTACTTAATTGTCCACTAGCTATGTCACGTTCTATTTTACTGAGCGTTTCTCTGATCAGAGATTCAGCAAGAAAAGAATCGGATGTTGTAGCTTGACTCTCCGGAAAGATATCTTGCATTCTGCTGTCGTAAAATGTTCCTGATGTGTACTGTTCAAGTATCACTGAGAAAATTGTTTTTGCGTCTGAACGAGAAATCTTATCTTCTTTTAGGCAGGTAACAATCTTCTCTATTGCTGACTTAAATTGATCAGAGTGATCAAAAGAATCACTTAAAGAAAGAGCCGAAACCACGGTTACCGCCATAGAGGAGATGGCACTTTGGTCAATAAAATTAGAATCTAAATCTCTTACAATGTCCTCAATTGTTGACCTAACAAAATCTTCAGCCATTTTGGAATCACATGGGGAGGGGTAACGTTGACCCGATGTACTTTCTTGTATATTTTCTATGGTTTCCTGTGACGGTTTGGATCGAAGAATACAAAGTGCCAATTCTTTGATCGAATCTTTATCAAGTGTCCCGGCATTTTTATCATCGAGTAAAGAATCCATTAAACTGTTGACGACATCATCTGCAATGACTGTACTCGTCAGTGATGACGTGGTTGACTTTTCATCGTTGGAGCCTAGAAGACGTTTTCCACAAGTTATGAGTGATCGTCCAAGTGTGTTCAATTCTGCCTCATCGCATTGTCCAGTTTCTACTAGTTCAAGGAGTTCTTCAACATGCCTTGTCAGTATCCTCTCTCTACTGACACAGTTGTCTGGTGAAATATTTTCTCTCTGAATGATATTGCTGAATAATTGTGTCATTTCTAAAATATCAGATTCGGTGAACCCATTGTGGTCTAAACACTTCCATACCAGTTTCAATATATCTACTACAAATTTAGAAACATTCTGAAGATAAGGTGGTTCCTCCTTGTCTCCCAATTCAATATCTTTCTCAGACACTTGCACAAGGTCTTGAAGGGAAGTAGTGACTATATCCGAAAATTTTCTCAGTTGACTTAGTTCAGCTGTCTTTAATTGTTCTAAAGCTTCCGATAAAACTGTCTCAACAATACTGTTTGCAGTTTGAGATAACAATACAGAATCTTGTTCCTCGAGCACCAAAGCAATTTTAGATGTAAAATCATGCATTTGATTTGAACTCAAGGTTGCAGAAGATAGCCTTACTGCTAGATCACTGAGAGCTGGTATGTTGAATTCAGATTCCTGTGCCGCGCCAGCCTGAATTTCTTCATTAATTTTGCAAAGGACAGCATTGGTGAACTCTGACATAGATTCTGTTGATGCTAATTTATAACAATGGTAGGAAGACACAATGGCATGGACGACTTTATAAAGTGCTTTATTTCCTTTTCTGTTAAGGTCTTTGATAACTCGTTCCAGAAAGGGAGCAAGCAACATGTCTTTTTCTATTTCCTCATGTTCCTCCTGCATTCCGAATGACATCTCCGAGACCATTTGAGAGATCACTTCCTCCGGAAGTCTACCCTTGTCTACATCATCCATTATTTCTTTTAGGGTTAATATTATCCAATCATCAAGCATCGATTCATTTACAGGCGACTCTGTCATCACGTTGCTATCATGAACAATTGAGTCGATCGTATCATCAATGTATTGTTCTATCTCTGTTTCACTGGATCGAAATGAAGTTACAGAGACACACTCCTGAAAATCTTTACTGATAATTGATGCCGTGAAATCTGTGAGCTCCTCATGACTAATGTTACCATATTTGATATCACTATGAATTTTCTCCAAGGTAAATTGTACAAGTTCATCGGCAACTGTACAAATACGGGCCTCATCGTTGTCCTCTTCCAGCTCCTTGTTTGAAATCTCTGCTGAATATTCCGCCAATTTTAAGAGTTCTTCTTTTGACAAACGATTGTTGTCAAGGTCATCCACTAGATGCTCTAAAAGATCTCCCACAACCTTCGCTTCTGACAGTTTTTGTTTCGACAGCTTCACTATGGCATAAGGAGATGAAACAGGTGTGACGACATGGTCGCTTACTGGCCGGAGTTTTGATGATGGAATCGGTATTCCGTCAGACGGTATCACTGTTTTCCCATCTTCAAATCTTACTGCTGTGATGTGAAAAATATATATTTAGACAGTAAGTAATGTAAAAAATATGTAATAAAAATATACAATTAAGTAAAATGGTATTTTCGTTTGTAATACTGATAAATCAATCGTTTTGTCTTAAAGCGCACTGTATACAGATTTAAAAAAAAATAATGATAAAACAGCAACAGATCAAGACGCCATCATGAAATAAATCAAAACTGGATTTAAAAAACAAGAAGCCCAAGAGGGACTCAATCGCTTATCTCAGAACCATCTACAAATGTGGAAAGAAGAACATGTAGATGTATATGTAAGCTGATGTGGTCAAGAAACATAAATATTGCTGTTTTGAGAAATTCATAAACAATTCTAGGAAATCATGCAAAAATGAATTAAAAGACCCAAAAAACGGGTCAAAAAATACATACTTGAATCATAAACTTGAATCATCCATGTTGATCACTCAGAAACAATCCATTTTTTTAAAATTCATGTAGCAGTTCTGGAGAAGATTTTTAAAGAGTGGTACCTTATGTGACTTATTTTGCCCAACCCCGGATCCATCCCTGGGTCGATCTGGTTGAAATCTATAAACTTGGTAAAAGACCTAGAGCATTTGCTGCCTGCCAAGTTTCATCAAAATTCCTTTAGTGGTTTCGAAACAAAAGCTGATAGTGTGTAAAATGCACCCCTCCGATTTCTATGAAAATTACTAACTTAAATTATACATCCATGTAGATCACTCAGAAATAATCCGTTTTTCAATTCATGCAGCGGTTCTGAAGAAGAAGAAGTTTTTCAAGAGGGGTACCTTTTGGGATCTACTCTGCCTCGCCCTGGACCCACTCCTGGGCAAATCTGGCTGAAAACTACATACTTGGTACGGAACCGTAAGCACTTGCTTCCTGTCAAGTTTCGTAAAAAAATGTTCATTGGTTTTGAAACAAAGGCTGATAATGTAAAAAATGCAACCCCCTCTTTTCTTGCTATCTTAAAAAATTCATAAACATTTTTAGAAATTAAATTTCGGCAAAATTCTTGCACAAAAACATTTCTTCACCTAATTACAAGTAAAACACATTAAATGAATACATCAAAGTGAATGCAAGGGGAGATGATTGAGGAAACCATGCAAAAAATGAATGAAAATGAAAATGGTCTGACAAGACCTCCAAAACGCGTCAAAAATTAATATTCCGATTTCTATGAAAAATACAAACTTGAATCATACATTCATGTAGATCACTCAGAAACAATCCTTTTTATTTTTTTAATTCATGCAGCGGTTCTGGAGCAGAAGATTTTTAAAGAGGGGTACCTTTTGGGACCTATTCTGCCCTTTCTTGGATCTACCCCTGGGCCAATCTGGCTGAAAACTACTAACTTGGTAAAAGACCTTGAGCCCTTGCTTCCTGTCAAGGTTCGTCAAAATTCCTTCAGTGGTTTTAGAGGATAAGTCGCAAATATGACAAGTTTACGGACGGTGAGTATTGTTCAGCCTCTGGGACTTCGCAAGTTTCACGTTGCGAGTACACATATACAATGAATACCGATTTAACTTAATCGCCTTTTATACCTGTTGTGGGACTTGATTTTCCGGAGAAACAATTACAAATATGTCAGCTGTAAGGGGGATATGAAGTGGGAATGTTTCAAAACATTTTTTTCAACACACATTTTTTTATTAAAAGTTCAAAAAGCTTTTTATCTTCGTAGTTCAGTTTTAAGAAGGAAATTATGCTGAAAATTCCATCCAGCAGTAATGAATATATGCAAATTTCTAATTAACATCCAGGTTCAAATTAAAATGTTATGACTTCAGTCAGTGTGTGAGCCGGCCTGGCTCAGTCAGTAGTGCGCTCGACTCTTGGTCGTGAGATTGTGAGTTCGAGTCCAGCCAGCTGCAGGTCGGTTTCTTGGTCTTCGGACGAGACAGTAAAAACCGAGGTCCGGACATGTCACAGTAGGTGTAGGCACGTTAAAGAACCCTCAGTGCTCAATGCCCTTAAGTGCCAAACATAGACCAAAATTTGAAGCCTTCACCGGCATTTAGTGACGTCTCCAGATGAGTGAAAGGTTCTTGAGTGGGACGTTAAACAACAATAAGCAAACAAACATCAATCTGTAGGTACATGTATCTTAATATAATTGTTAAAAATTTGAAGACAAAAGACTTCAAATGAAGTCACTAGAAAATATTTCAAAAAAATTCAAAGAAATGGGAAAACGACGATTTTCATAAACTTATGGCTCTCCGGTCAGTATACATGTACTTACAATGAAGGAAATAACAGTTGGTATGTAAATACATCTATATATATATATATATATATATATATATATATATATATATATATATATATATATATAACCATTCGAAAAAATTGGAAAAATTTATGTGTAAATGATATAGAATTTTCACAATGTAAACTATCAACATAAAAATCTCCTTGATCCGCCATATTTTAAAGAATGCAGACGATTTGTGTATCCAAAGTGTTCTGGAACAGTAGTTTCGGACAGAATTTTGCAGAACTAATAAAACACCAGATAAGTCTATCCTAGGTGCGAGAAATTGCAATCTGGTTTTCTCTTCCGCCATCTAAAAATGGCTTCCATTATATAACTGAAAAGACGTTGCCTGTGGTGTTAAACACAATATATGGCATCATTAACCAGTTAATTAAAACACACTGTTAATTGTCCATTTAATACATTTCCGTGTGTATGGGAACTGGTCATTAATACAGGACTGATACAGAAAAACTGGTTAATAAAGAAAATTTTAACTGGTCTAGTACAGAATTTTCACTTCCGGTTCTGAATCATGAATGGGAAGCATTGAGAAAACGATTCCACTTCGGAAACAGTAAGGGATAAATCGGGAATAAACTAAAATGAACTGTGATTGATTTACCGAAAATTGAACATTCTGGAATGGACATACTATATTTAGCAGACAAAAACAGAAAATTTAAGTCCCTGACAGAATCTCCGACAGAATGCACAAGACGAGAAGATATGATGGGCATTTTGACTCCTGACATTAGACCTAAAACTTAGTATTTGTTTGACATTATATCATATGGGATAAATACCGTTGGAGGGACGAGAGAGAAGATATTTGTACGACTGTCATTTAGGTAGGACCTATAAATCTTTTCTAGCATTTAAAATGATGCGGATAGATACAAAATGTACAAAAGCAACATTTTACACACTTCATTGAATGGGACTAATTCATATACCACGTGATAACCGATAACGTTTGTGCGGACTAGTATCTCCAATGATGATGGAACGTAACTCTATGTAATCTTCCCGTTGAAATGACGTTACCGCGGGATATTGTCTGCTAGCGTCATTCCATCACTAATAGAAACAATAGTCCCGCACAAATGTTATCGGGTATCACATGGTACATGAATTAGTCCCACTGAACATATCTGACGTCAATGACATATGACGCAACCAAAAATGCATTGTGACGTAATATTGAATGACGTTATAGAATAAAAACTAAATGTAGAAGCAGTACAAGGAATATGATCGAAGGTTATTTTGTTTATACCATTTTCATGTAAATTTACTGGCTTGTGTTTTATTTTAATTTAAAACATAAAATGGCGTTTTCATATTGTTATTGTTTACAGTTTTAACTTGAGCCAATACGATTGGTTAATAAAACAGGATCAATATGAAAAATAACAACACTGTAATGATAAATTTCAAATATTGAAGAAGTACCAATTATAATCAAAAATGTCCATCATACAGTCCTAGATGGCAACGTTCACAACACAACAATTTGAGCAAAATAAGACGATTGTCAGCGTCTTCTGTGGATCCAGCAAATGTTCCATGTAAAATTTTTAATGAATCTCTGATCAGTTTAGTGATGAGACTTCAAAATGTTTGAAACGGAGATCTGTGGCCGTATCGACTTTCTAATATCTCTGAGAAGGAATCCATTCTTAACAAGATCCCCGACCATAAACTCCAAGCGTTCAAGCGTTCAACAACGTAACCTTGTGTAAGTAGTTTATGGGCTAGTTGGTTAGCTCTCAGAATAAAACATTCATAAGAAGAGCATGCCCTGGCATAACGTATAAGTTGTGAAATGAAAACACCATAGGCAGGAAAAGATGGAATATTACTACTTAGAAACGTTTGTGATATGGAAATTGAAATCGTCGCGTTTGTCATAGAGGGATGTGTGAAGTTGACCGTCTTTTCCAATTGACAGGAGTAAATCTAGATAAGAAGCAGATGTGTTGCTCTCTGTCGTCTCATTAATCTCTAGCTCTATTGGATATATCTGGCCGACGTATTTCTGAAATTCTGAATTATTTATGGACAGAACATCGTCGATATACCTGTAAGTAAAATTGAACCGAGAAGTAACTGTTTATTTCCTTTGGAGAGCAGAGACTGTATAAATTCCGCCTCATATGAATACAAAAATATGTCAGCCAATAGAGGTGCACAATTGGTACCCATTGAAATGCCGATAATCTGTTCGAAAACTTTTCCTGCAAAAATCACGAAGATGTTGTCTAGTAGAAACCCCAGCATCTTGATAATATCGTCTTCAGTGTACTTGTTATTGGAATCAGAGTGTTCCTTGACAAAATAGGGTTCTTCATGACCTAACACCAAATATTTATATCTGTGATTTCCATTTTTGTATACAAACGAGTTTTGTATAATAGATGTTAATCTGTTTTTGAGTTTTTGATGAGGGATTGTTGTATAAAGGGTCGAAAAATCAAAAGACTTGATGCTTGTAATATGTTTGAAATTTCGAGATTTTAAATGTTCCAACAATTCCTTTGAATTCTTTAGGATCCACATCTGATTGACTCTGCTTCTTGAGTAGGATGTTTTACAGTACTTCTGAAGACCTACTTTAATATGTGTTAGAAGTTTGGTTAGCAAAATAGATAAAGGCTTGGTGGAACACTTAGATGGCCCCGCAATGAACCGGTGTTTATAGGGATTTTTGTTCATCTTCGGAATCCAATAAATATATGGCAATTCAAGCTCCGTGTCAGTTGTGGGTATTCCAAACAAAGCGAGAACGGATTTATGATTATCTAATATTTCAGAGGTAGAGAAATCGGTTAGAGAGTATGTAGGATTTCCAGGAAGTCTGTTTAGTCCAAGTTTTTCTTGTAGGATGCTGAAGTAGTATCGCCTGCAGACAAATGTGAAGTTGTTAGATGCTTTGTCAGCAGGAACGATGATAAAATTTTCAAGGAGACGGGAAATTTCTCTGACAACAACAGGGTCACGAAAAATTTAATTGTGTTTTATGTTGTCACAATGTTTAAGTCGTCGAATTCTTCGTTTAAGAACATTACTGATCGACTTTATCCACTCCGAAAGAGTGTCAGGTTCGACATCTTCTTTCCTAGCCCAGTGTAGGGCGTACTCTTCACATGCGTCCATAATAATTTCAAAGTTTTGGTGCCATGTAAACGATACAGGTTCCCTATATTTGGGCCTTTGCATAAAAGATCTCTCAGTTTTCTGTTGCGCACAATGTTGAGATCACCTGTCACAACATGGCCACATGGAGAGTACATGAAATCAGATGTAGAACAGGTACAAGGTGGAATGTTCTGGAAAAGGCTGGGTAAATTGAGTTGCTGCAGATTTGCCTTGTAATTAAAGATCTTAGAGGCAACTGAACGCGTATAGCTATAGGAAATACACGGTGAATCTTTGTATTGGAAGTATGACGGGATCTTACTTTTGACGGATTTTTGTTTCAAAATATTGCTTATATTCAAAGCGTCAATGCCCTCATTAGCAAATTTGTCCTTGAGGAACGGGCAATTACTCGTTTCTTTATGTTCATTAGTCCTGACAGCTTTGAATAATCTGTTGTATGAAATGTCCAAAATGAAGTCGATACTCTGGAGAACCAGCATCGGTAAAACATACTGTCATCGTAAATTTGTACAACTCGTGTAATTTTTTCAACGGGAGTGAGTACAGTTTTGTACGAATGTGATGCAGACCTAATTGACGATTGACGAATGGTAGAAGACCATCGAATGAGACATTAAGAGACAACTACAACAATATCACCATTTAAAGGGGCATTAGCTGTGTTTCCCAAGAACAATTATTTTATTTTTTCTACTTTTACAACTTGTACTTTATGTACAATGACATATAAGAGCTTTACACAGACAAAAAAATTATATTCCCATATTTGTGAAAATAATTAGGTCAGGTCTAGTGTGTATGCATATACAAATAGTAAGATTGAGTTAATCAATTGCAATTGAAAAATTGCCAAACCTCAAGCAATTTTCACAAAATATATAGGAATTTAAATTTTGTATGTCTGTGTATATCTCTTTTTTTTTGTCACTGAATATCATTCTAAGTAGAAAAAAAAAGGAAAAATAAGTTCTTGAAAATAACACAATTAATGTCTCTTTAATGGAATAGACTGGAAAATGTTAATTAGTTTACCTTTCGCTTCTTCCTGAGTTGAAATATATGCCGGATAAATATCCTGTAGACACAAAAAATGCTTTTGTTATTCTTTGTTTCACAAAAAACTAAAATGATATATTTTTTTCTCTAGTTTTTTTCTAATTAACATTATCATAATAAAATGGGGAGACAAGATTAAAATTACATTCCTACATGGCTTTGAAGCACAATGCTCTAAACACTCGACTAAGGAAGTCTTTGTACACATAGAAATGACACAATCGCCGGAGGAAAAAATAACAAAAAGGACATTCAGACAGAGTAAAATTTGCATAGTACGAATATGTGGGATTTTCAGAAAATATATTCTAGGCCCTAATTACCAGACAATTACTTACTGTAACCGTATAGCTACAACTGGAAATTGATTCTATTTGTTTGTAACGAAAAGAATACATACACTCTTCACGTGTTCAATAACTGACTGTACTATTTCCTGTGCTCTGATGTTGACTTCATCGTCGCATAAGCACGCATCCTGGAAGTGCAGTAATAGAGAACATTTGTATACCTTTACGTTTTATCTTTTTACTCTCCTATAATGATAAAAGTCCAAAATTTCAATTTTGCCTCACAAAAATGTTGACCGATCAACATCGAAATGTTGACTGACTTTGCTTGAAATGTAGCCCAATTATGTCACACATTACTATTCGATACTTTCGGCCATTAATCGGCGATTTCTGCTATTAATCAATTTTGGTACCCCTGGGAATGATAACGTTGCTTAAAAATCAAGGATAAAAGAGTATAGAAACCAAAGATATAACAAAACATTTGCAGAGTTTTCGGTCAAAATGTGGCATGTCGAACCTTTGGACAAAACTTCTGACTGATGCAGAAGGTTCTCTGGTTCGACATATTACATGTTGACGTCACACCCAGTCAACCAATGTATAGTGTAAAGCATTATTTCAAATTCTTCCCAAAAGAAGTTATGTACATGCATTTACATCCTGGGCATCATTTCATAAAAGGTCGGAAACATTACGATATATGTTTTACGACCGTTTACCGACAACGTTTACGACTGTTTCATAATACAAGTCGGAATTTCTTACGACTACCGATTATTTAGTTTGTAGAATATAAAGGTTAAAACTATTTTTATTATATTAAATGAACAGAAAAGGTGGAATGAATTGTAGGAGAGTCAATAATGATGTTTGTATTGTATTAGAAAAGGAATGATCGGTACTTTATCTTGAAATATATGATTCCGGAACACAATGTGTGTGATCGGTTATACAATCCCTTATTTCATACGATCAAAGGGAGGTAAGTGATATGTCTATATTGGAAGACGCTGGTCTCCTACCAGTCTTATTTCTCTCTCACTCATCAAACAAAGTAATTTAGTCATTTTAAACAATTTCTCAAAATATTTCATGTGATCTTGATGAAAGAAGAAGGATTTAGAATTTACCACTGCCTAGACCCAGTCGGAAATTTGTCGAAAACCGGTGATCGGAAACATTTATAAAAGGGTCGGTAATCGTAGTAAAATCTATTGGGTTTACGACTTTTTACCCGATTTACGACCTTTTATGAAACGATGCCCTGATTACCACATTGGTAATTTTTACTGTTATATGTACCGGTCACTTAACCTAAATCACTATATTCGTTTTTCTAGAGTAATTTTAATTACCTTCTCACAAACCAAGAAAGTTAACCACAAAATAATGTTAACGCTATAAAAACTTGAAATGATTCGCATTTACTTTTTGCTGTGACGTCATCAATCTTTTCATACATAATATCGAAAAATCAGAACGTAAGCGAGATTAAACTGGGCTAAACAAATGACTCACCAAAGTTCTACACGATTTAGTATTGATACAACATATATAATGATTCAGTAAAATTTTGTGAAATTCGAAATTACAAACTACATTTAAAGGAAATGAATAATTACCCCGACGTCTGATACAAGCTCGGCTGCATCATCCATGGCAGAATTCAACATCTGAAGAAAATGACCGGATGACCTTTTTCCTGATGATGCAAACAACAACACAAATTACCTTATTGACTTACCATCCCTAAACATATTTGCAATGGTAGATCATTCCCGCTGACTTATTGACTAATTAAGTCTACCAACCGTGCGACTATCTTCGGAAATCGGAAAACTAACGGTAAGTCAATTTTAATTTGATTATTTTAGTTGAATAAAGCTCTAATAACGTACTCGAGTTGCTGCATATCTTACATCAGTATTTTTGGATTGTTAAAATTTTTCTTCCAATTGTCCACGGAATTATTTTCCTTTAAATCTTAATGATTTGTAACAATCTATTAGTATCATTAACTAGTCACAACAACAAACAATCCTCTGTAAAATCTGTATACTGTGTATTTTATACCATAAGTAAGGCATGGTAAGAGAAAGCCGTGTATGTGAAGGCACATGATACTTAGATGATACTTAATGAATGATAATGATACTTAGAGAAACATACCACTGAAGTATACATCGGGAATTTTCAGTTGACGTAACGTCTCCTCCAGCCTCCAAAGACTGACGTAATGACGTCCTCTTCTATTTCTACAGCGTCCTGAAATTGGATTATTATTATTTATTTATGTATATTATGTGTATATTTTACGTTTAGTTTACTTTTTTTTTTTTCTTTTTCTTGTTTGAATTGATAGATAGTATAATTATTTAATAGTTGTTTAGCAATACCAAAATGGAAAAGGAACGTTTATCTCGACATACCTCATAAAAGAAATCAGAAAATGAAACCATTAAAAACCTATTTCTAGAACGAAACAAGAAATGTGTGACATAAGAAAAAAAATTAATGCTGTTGCGTTCACGATATACATGTAAATGTACTATATATGTACTTTTCTGACTCTCAAGCAACTCTAGACGCTTGTTAAGACGGCGAGTATGACTTTCTTCTCTAGCTTCGTATGCTTGTTTGGCCTCTTGGCGCAGTTTTTCTAGATTTGCTGTGATGAAGAAATAAACGCATTTTTATTCTTTATTTTTAAAAATATGTCATAGAAGCAAATGGTTTGTGGCACAAGTATTATAGATAATAGATATTCTGTATCCAAGGCAACGGCCTTATAATCTTAAAGGGACATTAGCTGTGTTTACCAAAAATAATTATTTCGATTTTTTCTACTTTTAGTATTTGAACTTTATGTACAATAACAATTAAGAGCTATGCATAAGGATAAAAATTTTGCATTCTTAATTCATATATAATTTTGTGAAAATAAGGTCAGGTCCAGTTTGGTATTCATATATAAATAGTAAGGTGGAGTTAATCATTGCAATGAAAAAGTGTCAAACCTGGATTTCTCAAACAATTTTCACCAAATATACAGGAATTTAAGAATGGGTCGATCTAAACTGCTTCTGTGGTAAAAACGCAAGGCGGTAAATAGACTTAAGGCGTCGTCAAAAGATTACCCCTTCCAAGTTTGTGATTCGGACAATACACAGGACAAACCATGAAATTACACTTTTTTATTGACTATTAATACTGATTTAGCTTAATTTCGACCATACTTATGTTGTTATACCACTCTCATGCTGTTGTATAAACGAAGATGCGGTTAGTTAAATATACAAATAACCAACAGGGCTGAATAAATTTCAATGGCCGAGCTCGCACTACAGTAATGAAATGTTTATAACTGAAGTTGCATCAGACCAGATGTCGGCGGACAAAGTTGGCGATTAACCCATTAAACCCTCCAAGCCATAATAGACTGGTCTAAACAATTGAAAATATCACACCATCTAGATACTTAGGGTTAAAAGGGTTAAAGTAACCCTGAGGGAAAGGGGTCCTTTATTGAAGTCTCAAACAATGTCGGGTTCCCTACCTTTGACATATTGTTGTAATCTGGAGATTGAAGCGAGGTACAGGTTTGACTGATACTGACATCGTTATATTGACAATATTCCCATAAATGTTTACCTTTTAACCTTTCACGTTGGCTGTTTATCATACGGTCTCTCGTTTCTAAACTTTTCTGTCGGCGAGCATTCTCAATCCGCGTTTGTTCCTCTTCCCTGAGCATGCGCTCTCTCTGGAGGACTTTTCTCAATTCCCATGTTTCATAACTCTATCAAATCGATATCAAACAGTAACTGTCAATTCAGACATATAGTTCGCAAAGACTTTATTTCAGATATATTGACGAATGCATAAATTGGCGATGCGATTAGAAGGGTACAATATATTTTGATTTTGCGAATTCCAAGCAGTCGTATTTCACACACGTGTTTCCAATTATACCAAAAAATGATTTTATTTCTAAGACAATATTTTTGTTTGCTGCTATTTGCAGTTCTGTGCATATCTAAATTTTGTACAAAAACTTTTATAGACACGCAGTATTATAATATAAGTGACCCATGATTTATCAATACAAACTATACAAATTACAGGAAATACAACATAACAAAATGATTGAATTTAAACCGTAACATGGTTACCCATGCTGACCTTTTGTTGCTGCTTGAATATTCTCAGTTTCCTGAGTTCATCCAATCTGTATAGGTGGCGTTTTTCTTTTAACTTCCAACGACGAATCATCATCAAGTTCCTCTGCTGTATCTAGCAATATAAAATATACAGTTCCAATAAAATGTTCCGTAAATACTACATTGGTAGAACTTCAGCTACTGTTTTCAAATATGATTTATCTTTCAGGGCCCGGCACCATAAAACTTGAGAATTTACTCAAGTCTGAGAATATTCTCAACTTTGTCTGCTCAGCCAATCAGATCTCGGGATTAGCCAAAGTTGAGTAAAATTTTTAGACTTAAATAGTTCTTTAGTTTTATGGTGCCAGGCCCTGGACATTCAAACGAGTGGATTTTGCGGTACCAAATTCAATATTTACTGGAATTACTCATTGATTTCACAGATTTCTCTGATTCCTACTGGACACCAGGGCCCAGCACCATAAAACTTAAGAATTTACTCAAGTCTGAGAATATTCTTAATTTGACCTGACCAGCCAATCACATTTTAGGATTAGAAATATTTAAAAGATTTAGACTTAAGTATTTCTTAAGTTTTATGGTGCCAGACTCTGGTCCCATCACGTTTGGGATTAACATTTGTTTTTTTTTTTTCATTATGAGATTGTTTTTAGATCCACTTTGTTGTATTCTAATGGACTTGGAAATTCGATCCGTTTTACTTAATTATTTTAGCACACTTTTGTTTATTTTGAAAATGGATGTGATTGACTAGAACAAGCATTGTTTCGCCCCCGTCAAAACGCTGCTTAAATACCTTGGATGATAGTAGGCGTGTGGACACATACAATTCTGGATACACCTGACAGTTCTTGTATTCACAATATTGTTTTGAAAACATGTGGTTTTACATGAAATATATAGTAAAAAAAATAATAATGTCTATAAACTTATGGCAAGTGGCTGTATGTTCAGTATGACAATCTATGATACATATCTTACCTCCTCGTTGCGTCTTGCTATTCCAGCTTGTCTCCTCCGTTGCTCTTGTTGACGTGTATTTTCCTTCATATAACTTTTATGTTGTATTTCTTCGAGTCGTCTACGTAAACGCTCCGCTTTTTCCAAAATTTCTTGTTCAACCCTGAAATATATTCATGATTGTATAAGCTGTATCCATTGAATGCAAAACAGAAAACATAATAAACCAATACACAGGATATTTTGAATGTTCTATCAAACATTTACGGGTAGCACAAAATTAATAATCATACCTCAGTGTGCATTTCCTGTATAAAATAATAGGTTGATAAATTTACTTTTTTACAATATTAGCTGAAATAGGACTATTAACCGGTTAATAGTTTCAAGAACTACAATCTGGGCGTAAACATTCCCCGTGCTTTTATAAAGATTGCGTTCTCACCGGATTTACGGAATATGATTTTTCGGAATGCTATTACCGTTTGCATTGGCTTGTCCCTGAGACTTCCGAGTGATTGTTTAACACCATTTAAAATTCTAAATTCTTCTCAAGCTAAGATAGCCATCTTTTACAGTGGTTACTTTTAGATGGATTTTGGCTATACGTTTAGATATATTATTTGGCCTTGTCTGATACCACTTTAAACTATTTAAAATTGTAGCTCAATTGATGAAGTATAATTAACAGAAACAATTGTCTTGAGCATTATAACTTTGGTATTATGTTTCCAGAGGTCCGTGTTTGTCCATTTTTACCGGATTTGTATCTATATCCTGGACATTCTATTGATTAATACTTTGGTATCTGAAATTTTTATATATTTATCATACGAGAAAAGACCACTGCTGCAGAGGGCTAGTTCACGTTCCTTTCCGGGATCGATTCATAAATAATGTCGTAAACCAAAACTCGGTTATAATTTCTGTATGATAAAACACTTATTTACTGGCTATTCGGACAATAGCAAGTTTATTGCCACCACCCCCACCCCCCAATCCCATCTCGACACCAACTATTGCTATTGTCCTGATAGGCAGTAAATAACTGTATACTATTTCCTAAAAATATTGAAAATCACAGCTACTACTGATATATAAGATATTAAATATAAATGGGTACTCTTAGACGGATTTGGCATTACAATATATATTATTTGCCCATGTATGGCACCAATTTTTCTTTCGGAAATATATATTTATATCAAAGTCGAGCTGAACTGATGAAGACTTTGTCAGAGACGTTCGTCTTAAGAATTTGTTTTGGCCTCTTTGTAAAACTATATAACTTTGGTATTGTTAATAATATATAACAATTTTAAAAGAACTAAAATACTATCGCGCAAACATACTGAATAAATTCTATCCATCTAACCAACAGGCAAAGTTTAGGGAAGGCCTCTTTTACAACCCGTCGATTGCGTTCCGGAAATGAGTCCGTTTTGTTTTGTGCAGAATATTAGTATTACCGCGCATGTCTGAAAACAAGCAGACAACTAGGTCCTGAAGAGCATATTTTTAATATACTTGTTAAATCATAGACCTGTACGTACAGGTCTATGGTTAAATTAATATAAAAATGATTTATTTATTGCAAAAAGAAATATGAATTGTGGAATTTATTGGGTTATTTTTTATTAAAGATACTAAAACTACAGATTTTTATATAAAACAATTAGGAAATAAAGTTCACAAGTAAGGAATTGCACGACTCACAAGTGCTTATTTCGACCCCCTCCACCAATGATTGGCTTTATCGCGCTACCCAAAATACATTTTGCACATGTTCATAAAAACTAATTGGCGAACCGTATTGGTTTGATCAATTCTTGACGCGTTGTAAAAGAGGTCCTCCCGGGTTTTGCCGGTGTCATATAGAAAACCTCCCCCATTTTTTGAAATATTTTCCAGATTGAGGAGGAATGATTTCTATATTGAAAAAGCTGCAGGGGCATTATGTATAAATGGGGAACATTTTCTGTATAGAAAAACTTTCCATGGGGTTGTTTTATAAATAGTATTGTGTCCGGAGGAAGATTTTCCCTGTAGAAAATTTTCCGGAGGAAGGTTTTCTATAACTATATAGTCTAGAAATCTTTCCAGAGGAAGAATCTCTATATGCGAGGGATATCTATATGACACCTGTAGATATCGTATTGTTGTCGCGACGAGTGAAACAGCAAACAGATCAATGTCTATTGAAATAGCATGCAAGCTTCAGACCAGGATAACCATGCTGTTACCAAATATTTGTGCTACGTGACTCCATTGAGCAGTCAATCAAGTGACATTACACTTTGTATCTAAATGTTGTGGATTTTGAAATGTGGATCAACTCGAAGAATAGGTAATGAGGTTAAGGTATCCATTGTATAAATGAGTATGTTAAATTCAGATAAATCTGTCACAATCTCGTTAAATTCCAGAAAAAAATTAAATGTCATTGCAATATCATAAAAATAAGTTTTCTTTAGAAGAAAGTCTTATATTTGATATTAATAAAATATTTGTGAATGATTATTGTACAGAAATCATCAAACAATTGCAACAACTATGTTTTTTTATGTTTAATGCCATCGAGATTTAACTCGAAGATTAGTGCTTTGGCAAGTATAAATCCAAATTAACAATGTGCAAAATTTTTTCCATCATCGATATTTGGTCCCTAAAAACCTTATATCTGTACATGTAACATACCTATCTATCATAAAATATAATCATTATAGTGCCTTACCAGGCATCAAATTTTGACCTTTTATACAATGGATACCTTAAATGTCCATAATAATAGTTCAGTGCATGTAAATGGAGAAATGCTGGAATATCTGGAAGACTGCGGAGTACAGATGAGTAAATAAGATAAAAATTCAACAAGATCCGCCACATATTTGCCATCTTAATGCTAGTATGGAAATCAATTCAAATTACCATTAGAACGAAGCCAAAAATCTTTAACTGTAATGTAAATTTTGCCTTACTCTATAGTTCTGGGGCCCGTTTTACAAAAGGTCCTAAGTCTTTGACTCAATCTTATGACCACACTTAGGACTTGCAAACGTTTTACAAAGACTTACGACTGGTGACTTACGACCAAATCAGGTCAGATTTGTATCACTACCCAGAGTCTGTACATAGATCTAAGTTATTGTTGTACATGTCATAATTTATTTTAGTAAATGTAGCAGGTAAAAGTATTCATAAACTTTCAAGATCGTGTTCGAAAATACCTTAAAACTTGACTTTAAAAAAACGTAGTTTTATCTTAAGATCAAATATCTTGAGACTTACGACTTAGGACTTACGACTTCTTGATAAAACTGTCCCCAGAATGTTGGAAACTGAGGGAAGATCTAGTGAGAAGAATAGGATATTTTGAAACAGAATACCATCTATAAAATTTGGTGGCCGACTTTCATACCCAACAAATGCACAAAGAGAAATATCTGGTCAGAAACACGTCATAGTGGAAATAGTGAGAAAGAAAACGATATTGGTCGATCATATTCTTAGGAAATATCAGAACAAACATCATCAGAAAAGTTATTTACTTGGCAGTCGATGGAAAAACGATGAGAGGAGAGTCTAAGAAATGGTGTAGAACAGCAGTAAAATAGTTATGCCAGATAGACTTCACATGGGAAAAAGAAGATGCCAATGTTCAAAGGTCTCATGTAGAATCCAGAGTCAAAGTTCTTTTTTATTTTTTATCCTTCCGTTAATCAATACGAATGTTCCATGGATGACCAATTTGTTAACGTGTAGTTTTGGTGATAGACACTTTCCTCATACCTTCTGTACTCAATCTAATTATAAAAACGTATCTCTCACTGCCCCCGTTTTATGTTATGTCGCGTAGAGCCTATACGTGATCCGATATATCAGAAAACGGAAGCGGTCCTCAGATTCTTGACGGCCATAATTTTTCATTTTCCAGAAATCTGTTGAATTTTGTTACAGTGCCACAGCTGTGGCCAAAAATTCTTCTATGTTAATTCGACTTACCTCGCCTTTGCTTCCTCTCTAATTTCCAGGAGACGTTTCCGAACCTGGTCACATCTTGTTTCTACTTTTTCTTCAACATTTTTATCATTTTTCTTTTCATTACGCAGTCGCTCTTCTTCTTCCTCCTGGGAACAAAATTTGGTGTTTTGTCAGTGTAATATTTAGCAAGTCAAAAATCCAAAACATTTTAGTATTTTAGATAATTGAAATTTTAACTAAAATCTTAAATCTCTCATATCTATAATCGTTTTGGAATTTCATATTTTTTTACCAAAAATCTAAAATATCAAATTTTTAAAATCTTTTTGGAATTAAGAGTTTTTACCTAAAATATCAAATATTCATAATCGTATTGAGATCTTGAGATATTTGAGATTTTGGATTTTCCAAAACGGTTTTAATACTTGAAATTTTAGGTTTTAAGTTAATATTTCAATTATCTAAAATTCCAAAACGTTTTTTGAATTTTGAATTGTTAAGTGTTACACTGACCGTGTTTTATATATGTACTTAAAACATCAAAAACAGCAATAACGACGACTCCTTTAAACAAACAAAAACAAGTGATATCAAACAAAGTTAACTTTTGTTGAACATTTTGTTAATATTTTTCTGTATAATGACCCTATTTTTTTATTGATTTCTTTTGTTAAAATGTTTTCATGAATGTTACAATTAAGACTATTGTGAATTCAAGCTCAACTAATTGATAGAAACGATCGTCTTGAACATTTGTTTTGGCCTTATTGTGCAAAATATAACTTATTATAACATCATTTTTGTGATATTTAAGGACAGGTAATTAACACTCTGCATTGAATGTGGGTAATTACATTTTATCGCTTGACAATGTCATACACGTATGTCATAACCATGGTAACATATCGTATCGTGTCGTATAACCTAGCGGTGCTTTGGATTCTACAACAGGTCTACCAAGGTAAAGTGGCGCATCCTGATTCTGTCAAAATCCAAATACAATACGGTCTATTTTCCAGGAAAAGTAATGCACATGTAAAACATGACTCCATGCATTACTGCAGCTCCAATACATTTGTGTCGAAAGCAAGTCTGCTACCCCTGTTACGATTTAATTTAGACTAGTTGTGTTTGTAAACATGTGCTAACTGTCCTTTAGTAAAAGTTTTCATCTTGATCATATCCGTATTCATATTATTTATATTCCCTTGCTTGCATTAATCAAAGTATAGGTCTACCGAGATCGAGTGACATATATCCGGGTTCTGTCAGAAACCGAAACAAGTCCATTTTCCAAAATTAGGGATGTGCAGGTATAACATTACCCTGCTATTCCTCACATTACTGTAGGTCTATCAGATTTTCAACTTTTTATTTACCAGGGTTTTCACCAAAAAGTGAGAACTTAAAAATAAAAAAGAACAAATTCTTGAAAATAAAAAAGTAAGAACATGATAGCTCTAAAACAATTGGCTTGTCACCCCTATTACACTATCGAATTTAGACTCGTTGTGTTTGTAAACACGTGACAATGTACCTTGGTAGAACTGTGTTGTCACTATATTACGGATGATATAGATTGGATCATGTTATGTCTTGTCAATCAAATGAATAACATGCTTTGGGGATTCACTGAAAAACAGACTGACATATGTCGTATGAAATTATTGGAAGTCATTCGATAAATATGCGTAGCCTACAGTATTACATTGCCACTCATATAAGATACTTTACAAATATAATACATAAGGTAGTACTCTATAATATATTTCTATTGTCGCCACGGATTTAGTTGGTCACTGTGCATGGTCAAATATCAAAAACACTAATACCAAATTAAAGGTATAGTTCTGCAAAAAAAAGGCCAAAACAAATACATAAGACGACCGTTTTTGTCAATAAAATTTCATCAGCTGAGTTCGAATTTAACAACGTACTTTTCTTTCTCTTGCCAGCTGAAGTAGGTATATTTTCCTGAGATAATGACGGTACTGGTTGAACTCCTTCAAATTACATATAACTTTTCCCTCTTTTGTGATGAATCCGTTGCGTCTCAGGTGGCGCTGCGTCCTCGGAAGGTTGAAGTGATATCGTAAGTGAGGGTCGTGAAGCGGTTGATATTCATTTGATATGACATGACAGTACGGGTCAGTCAGGTCAAAGTTGAAATCAATCACTTTGTGCTTCTGTAATAATAATGAACATAATTATAATCATAACCAATATTATTATTATAGCTGTGACAGCTGATTTTGTTAGAAAGTTTGTCAGTTTACTTGCGAAAGGCTGGTGGACTCTCTTCCCGGACACATTGTACCAGGGTTCTTTCTGCCACCATTAAATCTGGTAGCTACCATATAACTGAACAATTGTTGAGTGTTGAGTGAAAAACACCAATAAAACAACCAAAAAAACTGTCAAAACGCTAGTGACTGTTCCTTGGTCAATCGCTTAAAGCATTCAAAGTGAAAACCATTGATTTTAAGGATGAAACCGTAAAGCTGCATTTTTTTAATGTTCCCCTTTTTACTACTTAGACTGTTATACAATAACAAAAAAGAAATATACACAGGCGTAAACATTCTTGAATTCCTATATATTTTGTTAAAATTGCTTGAGAAACCCAGTTTGGCACTTTTTCACTTGCAATAGGGAACTTTGGAGTTTACCTTTATAATCCTGCTTTTATTATTGCCAGTAGCGTGATTCTAGAAAAATGTTCCTCAATGTTATTTCCGGTTTCGGTATTATATAGATAGAGCCCTATAACTGTTCGGAAGGTCCTGGGTTCGATTCCCGGTCTGTCCGCACATTTTTCCTCCTGCTACATTTTAATAATTTGGCGCATAACTAAATAACCCACTTTGGCATGCTTTAAGAGTCTCTTGAGGTTTCTTTATACAAAATAAATTTATTGTCCTAAAAAGTAAAAATATTTCCATATACCTACGTAGCGAAGGTAAACATGAACACCGGAAGAACATATGAGGAACAAAATCGAGAAGGCGCGAATAAATGCAGGATCATAACGGTAATCCGGGCTAACTCGAAAGTTCCCTATTGATAAATTCATCGTGACATTTTGTATATGCATACCCCACTAGACCTGACCTTATTTTCACAGAATATACAGCAATATGAGATTTTTATGAATGTGTATAGCTCTTATAAATTGTTATTGGACATCAAGTGCAGGTATTAAAAGTAGAAAAAATTCGAAATAATTTTTGGCTCATCGCTTATACACGGGGCGTCCTGTGTTAGAAGTGAATGTTACCCGACAAAACGTACAACAACAAAAACAAACAGTTCAGTGCCATCTAATGGACTACATTGATATTAATTTACAGTATGTATAGCCTGTATATATCATCTGGACTATACAGACCAAGTTTAGTTTCAATTTGCAAAGCAGTTTCAGATGTGTTTCCCATAGCATCCAATGTTAAACTACATTACCCGTTGGGAGCCTTTTTGGATGGGATGTGGACCCGATGAACACATTTTACAGGGGACCAACCAAAAACTATTTTGACTAAGTTGGGTTCCAATTGACCTGGTGGTTTCAGAGGTCGAGAAGATCTTTGAAAGTGTTTCCCCCTTGGATTCAATGTTAAACCATGTTTTGCGGTGACGGTCATGTTTTTGGTGCATTGGGAAAATTTGGGCAATCTTACTTAAGGACCTTAAATGCATCATTCCTAAAAAGTTTCGTTCAATTTGGTTCAGTAGTTTTAGAGGAGATGATCAAATGATGTTTTTCCCATAGGATCCAATGTTGAACTATGTCCTGCGCTGGCAGCCGTATTTTTTGGCAGATTGGGAAAATTGGGCAATTTGAATAAAGGACCTTCCATACATCATTCCTGTAAAGTTTGGTTCAATTTGATCCAGCAGTTTTAGAGGATATAATTAAAATATGTTTTCCCATAGGGTCCACTGTAAAACTATGTCCTGCGCTGGTGGTCATGTTTTGGGTTTTTTTTTATTATTATTATCATTTGGCGGATCGGGAAAAATTGGGCAATCGGAGTAAAGGACCTTCCATACATCATTCATGTCAAGTTTGGTTGAATTTGCTCCATTAGATTCAGAGTTGAATAAAATACGCTTTTCCCCATGGGATCCAATGGTAAATTATGTCCTACGCTGGCGACCATTTTTATTTGGTTTTTGTTTTTTATTTATTTTTTTTTTTTTGGCGGAACGGAAAAATTTCGGCAATCTTAGTACAGGACCTTTTATACATCATTCCTGTAAAGTTTGGTTTTACTGATCATATTTGCAATTTATATTTTTAATTTATATTGCTAGAAATTATAGATTTGGAGATAATAGCCAAAATGGAAATCACTTAAAATCGACATTTCAGGGATCATAACTCAAAATCAGTATATTAGATTCTTCCAAAATTTTCAGCGCAGGTAGATATTGTCCTGCTGATCATTTTTTGGCCAGTTAATTTTTATGCATTTTGTATCATTTTAGAAAAAATAACGAAAATATCCGAAAATCATTAAAAATCAACATTTCAGGGGCAATAACTCAAAATCGAGTCATCAAACTCATCCGAAATTTTCAGTGTCGATAGATCTTGACCTGCTGATTATTTCTGTCTAATTAGTTTTGACGCGTTTTGTTTCGTTTTGAGCTATTTGCCAAAAACTGCAGTTTTACCCCTATGCTCTATTTATTGCTATTGCGGCCATGTTGGATGGTCGACATGCATACCGGATACAATTTTGTTTCAAGACACCCCAATAATGTGTGTGGCCACGTTTGGTTCCATATGGCCTGCTGGTTTAGAGGAGAAGACGCATTCACCTTCGGGTCAGGTGAGCTAAAAAGTCGGGTCCCCCTAAAGTAAATAACGTGATGTCGAAAATCATAAAAATGATAACTGAAAAAAACATACAATGAGATGGGGAAATCGGAACATTTATTGCTACTCTTGGTAATTTATTTCTTTTCAATCACTGATTGATTTTTTTAAATTGACGGCATTCCTTGTGGCTTGTGATATAATTATCTTAACCAAAAGTCACCAAATTTGGCCTCCATTTATTTTAAGGGGCCCGACATTTTAGCTCGAGTCGTTATGTTGCTTCAACTGGACTACAATTTTTGCAGATCTACTGCAGTATTGATGCAAATGTTTGCTGATTTGAAGAAAACTTTAAAAATGGCATAAGTTTAAACAGTTCGAGTACAATACGCAAGGTATCTTTCATGTGTCAAAAGGAAAATCATAAATTTGATCCGACATTTAAAAAGTGAATGAAAATCATGATAATGCGTTTCCTATTCAGTCACATCCAGAAATTTTACAAAAACTGCAAGGTGATAAATGTGAGTAATTTTTTATTATCCTCAATATATTCTATACAAAACCACATTTTGTTCTCAAAACATTGGATAGTAATTTCTAAAGCAACTTTTATTAAATTTATACCATAAAACTGAAAAAATTAACACTTTTAGTGTCGATTGTGTATTTGCTCATTACGTTAAAATTTTCTGTTTTCAAGATTTAGTAAATTTGAATTCTTTTTATAACAATCCCCTCTTTACACATAGATCTATTTTTAAAGAGACAATAAAACTGATAAGAAACAAAACGAAGCAGCCGATCAACGATACTGTACTGCAGTCAAGGACCAGTGGTCGGCTAGGACCAGTGGTCGGCTATGCCTATGCCAGGCTATGGTGGTATTTCGTGGTAAGTATATAGGCCTACCACAACAATATGTATTTCCTTTGGTTTGAGAAAGATACCCTACAACTCATGGTTGGTGTAAAAAAAAATCACAAAAGTGTGTTGTATAGCCTATAGGCGAAATAATATAACAGTCGACTACTGGTCCTAGCCGACCATTGGTCCTTGACCACTAGTGATTGAAAAAAAATACAAACCGGCTCACAGAGATCCGTGGTGCAAAGAGTGATGGAACCCTTTGGATTCGGCACCATTGGAAACTTAGCATCCAAGGGTAATGTGGACCAGGCAGGCAAGCCATCCCCAGCTGGTAAACATCGCTCCTTTTCAGCTGTTTTGGGGCGGCAAGGAAGAGTTAAGCGATCCATTTTTATACTAAGTTTTGTCAAATACTTCGTCGTCCTCCATCTTGTTTACATCACCCAAGTCGTTTCTAGGTTACAGCAAGTCATGACGTTCATTTTACAATGACGTCACAGGAAGAGAAGCGCCTCGTAGCAATCGGTGAATACATCGTCAATAATGCTTTGGTGACGGTGCGCGCCGCATGTAACTTTTATTTATCAAATCAGTTTCGGTATTTAAATATAGATACTTTAGGCTGTTGTATTTTTAATCTCAGGTATTCTGTATAAAAAGGGTGTCCGCCAGCCAAATGAGATTTGTTACGATAAAGGTCTGGAATACAATACATGACGTAGAACATAAGCATATATCAATAAATGAAATACATTTTTTTCAATCGAATGAAACCAATTTTATAGATTAAAGTTTTTCAAAATAATTTGCGAAAAAAAAATAAGAGACTTAGGTCCGATTTGACACCAGAATTTTCTTTTCTCTCAAAATAGCAGGCGTATCTCTGTATCCTATATGACATCGTTTATACATCGTATATAATTCGTGTACACACAAGCGGTTGAAGCAAGTTCATTCAATTTCCACCAATTCACTCGCAGAGTTAGACAGTTCGTCAGGTCAGAAGTGTCCAGCGCTAAAACACATTGATCACTCAACTCTAATCGGTGCATGTTCGAGTCCCGCTGAAGCCTTTTTCTCTGGTACACTTTGTTTGGGTTTCTTTCCGATTAAAAAACAAAATTGTACACCTCTACCGATATAACTGAAAAATTATTTACGCGTGGTATACAAAACGTCACTAAAACCAACAAACACATAGACCTACATCAGAATATTTAATATGTGTTTTATTGTGGTAATGTAGTTTATATATATATATATATATATATATATATATATATATATATATATATATATATATATATATATATATATATATATACACATGTATATAAAAATATTGGCTCATATCATCGAAAATTCAGTATGTCTCGATTATATACATTGAATGGACAGGTTCCATACAGTTGTCATGTTGAAAATATTGTCCGGAAAATTCCAAATTTACAACATGACATCGCCTTATCACTTTTCATGTCGACAAGATTTTTTTTCGGAAAAAAGCGGCACGTTACTAACAATGTAACATGCACATCAGCACATTCAACGGAGGGTTGCCGAGTTCACTTGACTTTTGATATCTGAAATGCGAAACGACGAAACGAATTTATACGATATTCATTAAAATATTCGTACGTTGCGTTTTAAAAAGCGTCCATGCATTTTCATTATTTTGATTCCTTCTCGAAATCTTTACGAACAATTTGAAGAATAATCTAAAATATACACGTGGGAGCGTATCTAATTTTAAATGTCAGACAGAGAAAGCTGTTGTTATATTTTCGTCCGAAGCGATCGCCTTTTCGCAAAACATGTACAAAGAAGAGGCACTATAGAGCGACTTCACATTCAAGGTATCGGACGGGACCCAAAGTCACCATACTTTTACTCAGTACTCAAACTCATCTAGCTTTATTTTTTAGGATTTTAAGATAAAATATCCTTAGAATTCAGTCATTTGCACTGGAGCTTTGTCTTGTACAGACCTAATACTATGTAACTGATATACATATTGTCGTCTTTCACTTGATAAAGGCCAAATGGCCCAAAATTTGTGTTTGAGTGTTTTTCTGTTTTTTCGCATACTGATACTTTCCTTTGGAGGACATTAAATTTTATTATAATGAAAAGGTTTACTCATTTGAAGAAAATTTCAGAAAAATCAAAATAGTGTACCATTTTCATAGGTCGAAATTATTTTCCGATTTTAAGTTACATATTTTTATCAAAAGTACCCTAAAATCGACCCAATATTTTGAGTACCACACTGTGTATTTTGTCGTTTTATGAAAAAATAATGTTTGCTAGTCAGTCACATGTAACGGATTTTCAAATAAAATAATAATTACTTTTTAGTAAAGAATTCCGGAAAGTTCTACCAAATTTAAAGAAAGAAGATACAGAGATAAGAATTATAATCAACAATTTATCATTCATAAGCCCTTTCCTTACATAAACATAACACACATCCTGAACTTTTACAAACCCAATCGAGCCGGCCTGGCTCAGTCGGTAGCGCGCTCGACTCTTAATCGTGAGGTCGTGAGTTCGAGTCCAGCCGGCGGCAGGTTGGTTTCCTGTCTATCGGATGAGACAGTAAAAACCGTGGTTCCGTGTCACAGTAGGTGTCGGCACTTTAAACAATGGCCGTAAGTGCCGAGCATAGGCCAAAATTTGAAGCCCTTCACCGGCATTTGGTGACGTATCCATATGAGTGAAATATTCTTGAGTGGGGCGTTAAACAACAATAAACAAACAAACCCAATCTCTTACAAGTTGTCGGTCCTTGCACTCCTCAACAATTATTGTGGAGTGCAAGGACCGACAACTCAGTTTGTTTGTTTGTTTATTGTTGTTTAACGTCCCACTCAAGAATCTTTCACTCATATGGAGACGTCACCAATGCCGTTGAAGGGCTTCAAATTTTGGCCTATGCTCGACACCTATGGCCATTGAGCAGTGAGGGTTCTTTAACGTGCAGACACTCACTGTGACACGGGACCTCGGTTTTTACTGTCTCAGTCCGAAGGACAGGAGCGTATCCGGGTTGGTAACCATTTCACATACTTCCCTGCCCAATCCGAGGATCGAACCCGGGTCGCATTGGTGAAAAGCGAGTGCGCTAACCACTGCGCTACCCGGACACCCCCCGACAACTCAGTGTAAGAGATTATTTCAAACCTTGTTTACAAACACAATCGCCACTGGCGGATTCAAGGGTGGCATGTAAGGCATACGCCCCCTTTAAAAACCAACTCGAAAGCCAAGATGTTGACAAAAAATTGTTAAAACCTGAGACATAAAGTTAGATTTATATATCACTGCCTATATATATATATATATATATATATAGTTGGAAATTCATAAAAATAAATTACCAAAATTTTCATATCTTGAAAAGCTTGGTGAAAACATTCCTTCCCTCTAACTTGAAATCCTGGAGTCACTCCGACTTTGTCTGTATGTTTTGTATTTTATGGCTTTTGTAGTATTCAGTTTCTCTCTCTGAAGAGTTTGCCCTATATATCAGTAAAGAAATTTTTGTTTGCGTTTTCTATATATGTATGAATATGGAATTTTATTTGTAAACAAGCATTAAATCAAATTGTATTAACGATTTTCCCTGGTGTAATTATCAGTTAAAGATTGCAAAATTTAATCAACAATGATATCCAATTCTTTACACAGAATGAATACACCATTTTCATATGTACAGTCTTGTCACACACACACCATCCCCCACCCCCTGCCCTATCTTTGAATCCTGGATCCGCCCCTGATTGCCTGTGAACATAATCTATAAAATCAAAATAGTTGCATTTGAGTATCGAGTAAATTTGGTGACCTTGGGATTGTGAGTTAAGTAAACATGGCTAGTATGGGGTAAATCAGTTCCATGTGTACGAACTATTGCATTGCTTTTAGAAAAAGGCAAGCATAAAATATGCTGAAGTTTTAGCCATATTATCGAGGTCCTATTCTAATAAAACAGTCATGTATAAGCATTATTTCCATATACATGCCATGCTTAGTAATGTGCATGTAAGCTCAATAATTAAACACGAGGATATTCCTCCTTGTCTATATTTGTGAGACCAGTCCGAATTGAACTGTGTCTCAGTTTGACTAGATGACCACTTTGTTTCCTTCACATTGAGAAACTTTTTATTTTTCTTGTGCAAATACATGTACATACTTGCCAAGTCTCCCCCATAAATAGGGAGTATCCCTAATTTGTATGTAAAATTTTGATAATTTCTTCAAGAAAAATACATATCTCCCACATGAAAAATCTAAATTTTCCTATTAATTCTTACTAAAATTTAGTCTCCCCCCACCTATGAGTTGAAAAATCTCCCCCATGAAATTTTTCAAGGTTGGCAAGTCTGCATGTACTTATAATCTTTATGTTTCATTTTAATAACTACATGTATGATGTTAAATCCAAGTTGGTAGACAGTTTGATGTGTTTTACACCACACTCAACAATTTTCCAGTTTTCAATCATTTTTATAATGGTAGAAAAGAAAAAAACCGATTACAATGTACCCAATAAGCGACCAACGGCAAGTGAATTGGCCAGACAGTTTGGTGACGGACAAATAGTGCAGTGACTACATTCTACAATCTTTTTTGATGACCCATTACCTCCTGGAGTGAAATACATGAATTCACAATTTCTGGCCATTTTTGGGGCACTAGGTCAAAGGTCAAGGTCATGGGAAATATCTGACATTGTGTACATGTACCAGCAGACCAATTTTTGATCAACATTCCTTAAAACCCCATGAATCAAAAATAACTTTCACATCCATTTTTTATTGTTGTGTTAGGTCTGACAAGAATTGCTCACACTCACTTATACAGAGAGGTCACCAGATAAAGGTGACATGCCACAAATTTTGATTAGTGCTAGGGACTGATGATGACGCACTGAGGTTTCTTTTGTGTGTTGTGCCTACATTTGCCATGACAAATGTGAGATTAGTCTCGTCTGTAATTATCCTGGACTTTCATATCATATGCCGAGTGTCTGGCGCTGGAATAATCACTGTGAGAAGTCAGAAAAAGGATCTGGGATGGTAGTCAAACCCAAGACCAAAAGTTGCAGGGCAATCACACTTATTACTGAACAATTGTGAGCAGTTGAGGAATCAAGAGTTGAAGGTGTCACAAAAGATGGGACATTGGCTTCAAGTTTCATCCAAAAAATTAAAGATGAATGTGTCCGAGGACAGGAATGCCCCCACTAAAGCTGGCATGTAAAACTTCAAAATACATTTTGAGAGCATTTAATAGAACAGCAGAAACAATTTTATTTTTTTACAATTTTCTAAATTGTAAAGGGGCATAATTAACTCAATGCCCAATTTCGAATTATGTCTGCGTCTTGTGAATCTCAATTTCGATTACAATTTTCATTGAATTTGGATGAGGCAAAGTAAAGTCAGAATGCAGAAACAAAAATCGGACGGACAGATGGATGGCAGGATGGTTCAGAGTAACACTTAATGCCCTTATTTGCATAGTGACAGGGGCATAAAAGCCTGCAATTTTCACTTCTTATATCATAGGAGGAACAGTCATTACCTTTTTTCATTGTCCTACATGTAGGTATGACTGGGTACTAGGAATCAAACCATAGAAAGCACCACTTATAAAAAGCCGGCTCTGTGGTGCCACTAGATTACCGAGACTGTTTCCTGAAGCAGTCTGTTTTACCTTCTTTCTGCACAACATTAAAATAATGGTTTTTTTTCTTTTTGGTGTTTTAAGCCACACTCCAAGATTTTGCACTTACATGTATACAATGGTGTCCAGTTTTAAATGGTGTGGAGAGAACCTGGTTACAAGGTACCTGTAAAGAGATCACCAGCCTTCTGCAAATAAAATGGCAGGCTTTCTCACAAAATTATGCTTAGGTTCCAGCAGGTTTCCAACCCGCACTCACTCGCAGTGAGATAGTTCACACTTTATAGCCTGATGCTCTAACCACTCGACCACTGACAGATAAAGACAGAAAAGGCATATACATGTACATAAAATTGAAAGAATGTACATAAATTTATTTAGCGGTTCTTACTACATGTACATGTACTATAGTAAAATCAATATAACCTGGCAGGTGGAGTCTTGTGAACCAATTCTTGACAAGTTTAAATTTTGGGTAAATAAAACATAAGATAAAAATTGCACTGACCAGAGTAATCGTTCCTTCTTGTCACCAAACAAGAGAGAGTCCAGTGAGGAATAAAACGTTTTTCCTGTGCAGTTTGTCATAACCGAAAAGTGAGTAAAATCATCCGTATGATAATTGAAAGGTTACTTATGTTACTTATGCCAGACATCTTATGTGAATCAGACAATACCTTTATACATGTACATGTAAATGAGTTAGACGTCCCTATCAGTGACAAGCAGAGCAACTGGCCCAGGACCGATATGCCTGAAGATGTCCTCCTGATGACCACAGATGTAACTGAAGTGAAGCAACTGACATTGTTGTTACATGGTAGACTTTACAAATGTTTTGACAGATCTGTTTACTAAACATGCTAAAGATAAATGTCTTTTTATCCCTTGAATGTGATCACTGTTAACTCCTTGACCCCTGAAAAACAATGGACTCTTCTGCAAATAACTTAGACCATTCCAAATGTGTCTTTAGAGGTAAATGAGTTAGGTTTACTAGATTTTGTGGCTAGTTATGTGGCATGTGAAAAGTGTTAACAATGAAGGTTCTTATTTATAGCAAGCATAGCCCTGGACTGAAAATCTTTATCTTCGTGACTGACCTTCTGTACCCGCACCATAAACGTTATACAATACTGTTAACTTTCTAGTCATTAAGGCTGATGCTTTATTCCTTTTGTTATTTTGGTGTTTTTACACTTGACAAATTTTTAGTTATACAGTGGTGACCAGCTTTTAACGTTTTTATTCTAATTAAAATATCCAAAAAAAAACAGACAAGCTTTCCGCAAGAACCCTGGCACACTTTCCCTCAAAATCAGCTGAATTTCCAATGGGACATGAACCTACACTGACAAGAGGTGAAAGACGTCATGTTCAAAATATCTTATGTTCTTACCACTTCACTATGGATACCCTGGCAAAACTGATGCCAAACAAGATGGTGCCCTGTTACCTTAAACAATGTATTAATATTTTTTACTTCAATCCCTTTGTAATTTACAGCATAGGTGATGCCATGTGATGCCACATAATCTACAACAGTATACAAATATCAATCATCCAGTCCATCACAACACAGGTGATGCCACATGATCTATAACAGTGTACTAACATGATCTGCTGTCTTGATCACAACACAGGTGATGCCACATGATCTATAACAGTGTACTAACATGATCTGCTGTCTCCATCAGAACACAGGTGATACCACATGATCTATAACAGTGTACAAACATGAACTGCTGTCTCCATCACAACACAGGTGATGCCACATGATCTATAACCATGTACAAATATTAATTACTCTTTCTTTGTCAAAATACAGGTGATATTACATCAGGTAAAATAGTGTACAAATATCACATATCTTTTTTCTCCATCAAACCACAGTGATAACACGGTGTACAAATATTTTGTACTTCTTTCTCCATCAAAACACAGGTGATGCCACATGATCTATAACAGTGTACATACAAATATCATTTACTCAGACTCCATTGAAACACATGTGATGCCACATTATCTGAAACAGTGTACAAATATCACTTATTCTGATTCAGTCCCAATGCAGGAGATGCCACATCACCTGGGACAGCGTCCATAAATATTTTATCCTCTATCACAGTTCAGGTAATGTCATATGACATACAACACTTTACAACACTATATCTCTGTGGTAAACATCATGTGTTGAGCAGTACTTTCTTGGTTTTGCTATTGGGAACGTTGCCTCTCTGCTTCAGTTTGCGGAAAGCTTCCCTCAAGTGTTTCGGTTGTATAGGACCCTGTTCTCCCATTTTTTGGATCACATCTAGGGCTGAAACAAATGAAATACTGACAAATGAACACAAGAGATACAAATCTATAAATGGTCATTATATGGGCTAATAAGTCAGAGGAAAGGAAGTTCTTGTGGAGAGGATGTTCTAAAGTTAAAGAACTTGTGTTCAATCCAATTGTGGAATAGTCAGACCTATCAATAAAGACAACTCAGGGGAACAGGCAAACATAGCCATTATAAACAGGTAGCCTTTGTAAAGAGGTTTATTCATTATATAAAAAATTATCAAAGATTATGTTTGAATGGCCTTTATGGGCAGGTGCCCTTTATACACAGGTGGCCTTTAACATGCTTGACTGCATTTACAATGAAATAGGTTCAAACCAAGGCAGCTTAAGAAAGCCTTTCAAACTAGGGTAATTCAAGTTTCATAGAGGATTTGCACACAAATTTAAAGCCTGCACCTGTTTTATCTTTTTTTAAATTCTTCTGGTCAAAATATGTTGATATTGTATAATATTACACGTAATTTGAATTCGAGTTTGGTTTGTATTGTTCTTTTACACCACACTCAACTATTTTTTCAATTATACAGTGGCGGCCAGTTTTTAATGGTGGAGGAGAGAACCCAGTTACAATGAACTCGGGGAAAGAGACCACCAGCCTTCACACAAAGTAAACTGGCAAATTTTCTCACAAAAATCGGCTTTGGATCCAGTGAGGACTTAAATCCAGGCTGACTAGTTTGTTTGTTTGTTTATTTAAGGATTGTTTTTCATTTTTTGGAATGCATCGAGTATAAATGCAATGGATTATGGAAAAAAATTCTGTGCAGCACAAAGTGTTGCACATTGAATTTTTTTCCATGATCCATTGCATTTATACTTGATACATTTCAAAAAAAATGAAAAACAATCCTTATATTTATATATATTACCATTTTCTGTGAATCTGGAGTCAGCTGGTTACGAAAATCATTCTATGTAATTGGCTTTGCGGTAGGAGTTTTTTCATATGACGTAATAGTTAAACAGCTGTGTGAGAAGAGAAGTAGTTCCCCTTTTCTGTCCAGAAATACTAAATGGAATTAAGGTTTATTTTCTTATTTTCATATCATTTTGAAAGAAACTAGTGGTATGGAAAATTTAATAATATGTGTCAGATTTGTTTTTAAGTTATTTTAGAATATTCGTCTGCTTGGTAACCGGAAGGTTAAATGTGCAGAAGAGAATTGAAAATGCAAATGGCTGCACCCATGAGTATGCTGTACAATGTATTCACAACAAATTTGCATTTTAATTCTGATACATTATTAATGGGATATACTATAGAAAGTGTGACTTACAAGAAGTTACTTACAAGTGTGACTTACAAGAAGTGAGGCAGCTAATATTCATTCATGACAACTGAAAGTAGCCATTTTATTTGACATTTTTTTACCAATCAGCTGGGAACCAAGATGACTGATTGGTACATAACCTACGTAAGTAGCCCTATTTCACACGATGCGGGTGATGAATTGTTTCTGATAGGAATATCGAGTGAAGGCAAATAAATTGACTTGTTTATCAAGAGATGCTTGACATAGTTGCACTAGTTTACTATCTCATCTGAAGGATGGGACAAGCCAGTTGCCCCTGCCGAGACTCGAACCCACGAACATCCGGTTGCGAACTGAGCACTCTACCATGGAGTGGGATGTCATCTTAAGCTGGTGACATTTCCATATAAGTGAAAAATAAAAAAAAAAAATAATGGCAGAACGAAAAACAATAAAAACAAAACCAAACAAACAATATACAATACCTTCTTCTACCACTTCTCCAACGAAAACTTTGGCAATCCCGGCCATAGCGATGACGACGTTGTGTGAGACACTGCATCGAGTAATGGACTGCATAAGCTACAAAACATTCACGTTTACTTTGTCAGTAAATTTTGACTAACAAAAATGGAACAAAGATATAGACAGTTCCCACAGGACAAGTAGTAGTGAAATGTAGTTTTCCGAATGTAAAACTGTTATGTTCTTATTTAGACCTGTTGTGCTCTTAGTTAGACCTGCTGGGTTCTTATTTATACCTGACCTGTTCTTATTTAGACCTTCTGTGTTCTTATTTAGACCTGTTGTGCTCTTATTTAGACCTACTATCTTCTTATTTAGATCTGCTTTGTTCTTATTTAGATCTATTATGTTCTTATTTAGACCTGTTATGTTCTTATTTAGACCTGTTATATTCTTATTTAGACCTATTATATTGTTATTTTCTTATTTAGACCTGTTGTGCTTTTATTTGACCTGTTATATTCTTATTTAGACCTGCTGTATTCTTACTAAGATCTGCTTTGTTCTTATTTAGATCTGTTGAATTCTTATTTAGACCTGTTTGTAAGCAAGTGCCAATTTATCTTGATAGAACTATACATGTACATTCAGAACAGTAAAAAGAGACTGAGTAGCAATTTTGCAAAGGGAAGTAATACAGTGTTTTCCAAAAGCTCATTTTAACTGGCTACAAGGAAAAGGTATCAATATATGTGTAAGAGTTACCTTTCTTTCATAAGAAAATGTTATTGTCGAAGAAGTGATTTCAATGACCATCTGTCTTACTCTTAAGTCACAAATTGTCAAGAAAACCAGTTATCATTTAATTTCACAAGTATACACAATATTTCTGTGATGGGCATACATTGACAACTGTACCACAATCTCCATTGTCAGGCCTTTTTCTGTAGTTTCCACAGGGACAATATTCAGCTTCATTCCCAATGCAAAAATGCATGCTTTGTCCAAATTTGGTGAAAATGTCCCAATTTGGTGTACACACAGTGAGCTTTATGAACAAAATGTGTTTGTGGAACACAAATGGCCCCGGTCCCAACAAATTTCTATGCTGGCAAAATACTGCCCCCATCCTATCCCCATCCCCGGGGCATGTGATGTCAGTGAAATGTGAGCAACCCTTAGATGAAAGTGAAATGTGAGCAATCCTTAGATGAATTAACAGTCTAAGTTTAGTTATTGTATCACAATCTAAACTTGAAATATTGAACTTTATATGTAAGCAGGACAGAATTATGGACAGACAAACAGACAGAGACAGACAGACGATACAAACCCTAGATGCCCTGGTGGACCTTTCAGGCAGGGGGCATAAAAATGATTTATTGCTTGAGCAAATACATTCAGAAATTTCTAAACTTGAATATGTAAGCGGGACAGAGTTACTGACAGACAGACAAAAAGAAAGCGGGATGGAATTATGGGCAGGACAGAATTAATGACTGACAGACAGACGGATGATCCAAACACTAAATGCCCCCGGCGGACCTTTTAGGCTGGGGCATAAAAAGAGATTCCATTACATTTATATTCCCATGTGTGCAAACTATTTTTCCCAATTGCGTTGCCACTGGCATTTTCCGAAAATTGGCAGAAAAGGGCCTGATTGTGTACATGATATATATTATGACAATGTATTAGAGTGTATGGTAATTAAGTCATCTATAAAATATTATCTAGAAAAGATTTGAATTTTGAATAGTGTTTTATGCCAAACACAACAATTTTTTTAGTTATATGGCGGTGGCCAGTCTCTAATGGTAAAGAAGGGAACATGGTGACAATGTACCCGGGAAGAGACCACTGGTCTCCCGCAAGTGTTCTGGCAAACATTCTCAGTAAGTTGTGGTGACCAGAAGTGAAAGACTCCATGGTTCAAAGTGTGATAATCTAACCACTAGGCGATGGGAATAACTAAGCATTCTGGGCCTTAAGCTGCTTTTCCATGGTGTAAGTGCGGACACAGACAACCTTTTCATGACGCAGGTGAAAAATGTGCAGTTGTAGGTGGATATTTTGATATTCCTGAAAATGAACTGAGAAGTGAATGAAAACGAAATCCAAACATAATATTGTGCGGGCAGACGTGGACATGGAAAAAATCAGTACAAGACCTATTCGAAATTCTGCGTCTGCATCCGCCAGCAGCTACGCTGTGGAAACGGGTACAAAGAAATATGATGGATTGATTTTTTTCTGTGTCCTCACCCACCCCGTGGAAAAGCAGCTTTACTCTGCGATCAGCACCACAGAATGAAAGTAAAACTCAAATCAGACAATCTGACTGAAACACGGATAATTCTAAAATCAGCAAGTAAAATGTATAAAACTGTGAAATTCTTTATGAAAATGGTTTGGGCTTTGGTGCAAGTGTTTTTCTTTTCACGATGGAAAGTTATATTAAAAGAGGTATGATTCACAATGTCAATAGTTCTTCTTTTTTTACACTTCAAAATAAATGGTCTACCGTCCTTACATACTAATAGTGTGCAACATATACATGTATATACATGGAACGTGAGTGTGTGTACATAGTTTGCACTTGTCAAAATGTTGAGTAAATTAACAAACAAGAATGCTATCAATATTTATTTACCTGACTAATCAAAATTGCAATTGGCTAAAAAAATTGTATTTACCCTTTTGATGGCTGCTCTAGGAAATGCGGCTCTACGATACATCTCATATCTGTTCAGTTGTTCTTCAGTAAAGTTGGAAACCAACACTCTACAATGTAAAATAATGTTTCTTTCATATCGTAAGACATATATGTAACCCTCCATATGTTGCAACACAGTCTACTGGATGTCAAATGTTCAATGTACATGCACGTATCGATAGTTCTATTTATAGGTATACAGTGAAACTTGTATATAACAAAAGAAAATCAGTCTTTGCAGGAAGGTGGTCTTTATATGGAGGTTGATCTGTACACAAATGGTACTATTTGGGACAGCAAAAAAAAAGGTCTTTGTGATCGGGTGGTCTTTATAGTATATATTATAAACAGATGGTCGCTAAAGCAAACTTTAACTGTACATATTTTTATTTTAAGAAATGTCTGAAGTGAAGATGTATGTACATGAACAGTAAGAACTATTCTAATGTTATGTAACAAGCAAGGAATAAGTGCACAGGCAGACTGGGATTTGAACCCTGGACTCCTATAATCTGTGAGGTGGCACTACCTAGGCTACAGAGCTTACCTGCTCCCTTTTACAATCTTCCTCTCATCTTTTCGAGATTTCATACACTTATAAAATCTTACACAAGACTCATACATGTAATTACTACATGGAGATTTTTAGTTAGGCCCTGTGACTTGTATATTTATAGCAAATACATGTATTAGTGCAAAATTTTCAATTTGAATTTGGGAAACAAAATCAAATGTGTTAAAGTTGTGAAACGACTTTGGTGTTGCCCTTATATATTAGCCCTTAATATATCTATATGTTCACAAGTTTTGTGAACATATTTTCTGAATTTGTGCTCCACATGCAGTCATGTGCCTTAATTTTTATTTTTTAAATGCCGAAGTTACAAGTAAATGAAAGCCTACTGCATCTTTAATCTCTCTTCCTCCTGCTTATCCTTTTTGTGTTTGTGGGCACGCAACTCATCTTCATTTAACTCGAGTTTTCTTTTTCTGTCTAAGGATTCTGGGGTACCAGATTTCCCCATATTTGGCGACTTATCACTGGAACATGATGGACCGGCAACATTGGCAATGTCCAGTTCTTTATGGTCATTTTTATGGGATTGTAATTTTGAAATTTTCTCTGGACTTGTGTCACTTTCAGACTCAGATATGTCGGGGTTGTTGTCGCTGTCGTTCCTTTCACCTTTGGGAGACAAAGACGGTTCTTTTGATGCCCCGAATGGGTCCGCAAGAGAAAGTTGTGGCGTATGTTCCATCTTGATTTGAAGTCTCACCAAATCCGGAAGTATACAACAAGTTTCAATGTAAAGTAAAAACTTTATCAAATAAGAGAAACATTCATTGTTTCAAACGCATATATGATTCAGATATTAAAGTTTTTTTTCCAGAGGTCACGTTTGGGATTTTTAATTTTCAAAACTTATTCATTATACTTTGAATAGAGTAGTGGGGAAAGTACTCTTAAAATCTTACGACCCATCGATCAAATACGATTGCTACTAAACAAATAGACTGGACGTTTTGTCATAGTCGTGTTCGGGTACTGCACAATATACAAATCTGAAGAATAGATATGGCGTATGAATTTATTAAACAAATGTAAACAAATACACATAGACTTAAAGTATCAATAAACAAAATATAGAAAATTCTACTTCTGAGGTTATGATTAGTACCATGCATCACTTTATTTTAATAGATCCATAACCTGGCCATGCTTATCAATAGTTATACTTAGAACTATTTTATGACCTTATCTCATTGGCGCGCATGGACACATTTCCGCTCTGATACTCTTCGGACTTACCTGAATCGAACGATAGGCCATCATAGGGTTACTGAAAGTGTGGATACTTTAATTTTAATGTTGTTTCTGTTTAACCGCTGCAATTTGGAGACTCAAGAATAAACTCCTTAAGGCCAGGGTAAGTATTACGAATTATTCTTAGTTTAAAGCCAGGAATGGTGCTAGGAACGGCAGTGTCATAACGATTTGCATTAACAATTACAATCATTGTATACTCTCTAATGACCGAGTATGTCCCGATTAGAGAGCAAAAACATATAGAATTTAGTAGACGGAAGAGGATTGGATATTTACTATGAAACATTATATATTTTAAATACCCCCCTTGTATGTTGTGTAAGAAAGCTTCTCAAACACATAGCGGATGTATTTTTAGTGGAAATTTGAAATGTCATCATTCTGAAGTCAGATGTGTTTATAAATCATATGATGACTAATACCAATAACTACATGTAGTTATGTTGATATTGAACTCCATAAATGTGATTGATTAGTATCCTGGTAACATCTAGTTCCTTTTACACACTGTAGACATACACACCTAAATACACACATGTACTCTCTATTAAAATAAATTTTTCTTATCTTATATTATAACAAATTAAATTTGAATATAGAATTATAATGAGAAGATTGGATACCTAGTGTACCGATGTATTTAGATATTCAAATACAATCATATGTACAATGTTGATATACTTTAATTGATTATTAATTATCAGTAGGGTTTAGAAATGCTTAGGCTTACTCTATAAAAATAATTTGTATTTAGATGTGATACAGTTTTTTTTAATATCGACACATTTCATAATGCATTTCACAGGATGGATCTTCATTTACAATTTCCAAAATTTTTCATTTGTTTTACTTCATGTTCTTGAAATTTGTTATATTTTATTCTAATTGGTCAATTTGTTCAAATAAACAATGTTATCCTTGCAATGATTTTTTTTTAAATCTTCAAATAATGAAATACACAATAAAACACCTAAATATCATAATGAATATATATATTTTGAATGCATGTTATAGAAGTACTAATTAAATTATTGGATTTATCAATATTTTTTTACTTAGTGACACAGAATTTCTCATCAATGACAGCCCTAAATTATAATTATATATATATATATATATATATATATATATATATATTCTTTGACTTTGGTAATCTTCTGATAATAAATAAGACTTATCCTTTAAAAATGTGATGTATAATTTCGAAAGTTTTTAGATTTTAGACTTGGAGAAATCCTCTCAAGAAGGTGACAATTCTTTGCCAACTTTTACTTTTTAAAAATCTTAATAGGAAGTGTATATAGCTGTCAGTGCATAAATATTTAAAATTAGGCTTAAAAGTACATGTTATTTGATACTTGCACTTTTTAGCTGAAATTGACATCACTGATGTTGGAAAGGACATGTTGTGTATCATTCATGAGTATGTACATGTATCATACATTAACAACACATAATATAAAATATGTTGTACATGTACAATTGCTCTTGTAACTTACTACATTGTAACTAATAATGAAATATACATGACATGTTCAAGTACAAATGTACATGTATGTACACTAAAAGAAAAATGGGTCAACACAAATAAATATTTAAATATAAATGTTTATTAATGTCTCAGACTGGATAAATACTGGTAATACATGTATACATAAATATTAATGAATATAATGGAATTGTAGATTAACAGTTAATATAATAAAGTAATTATCATTGATAGCATTATCTGAACAAAGAAACAAGACATAATGCTATACTTGATAATCAATTTCTGAAACAGATTGTTATATCAGAGTAAGAGACCTGTGCATATGATTTATCATTGAAAATATATTTTTTGGAATTGCTTGCAATGGCCCAATGGAAGATCTTTCTATGTGCAAAAAAAAAAAAACTTGAGCTGATATTTTGAGTGTTGACATACCTCATTACCTGTGTATGTTGTTGTACATGTGAGGCCTTTTTCTATAGTATCCACAGGGCCGAAATTCGACCCCATTCCCAATGCAAAATATGACTGTACATGTGTTTTTTCCCAATTTGATGGAAAAAAATTCTAATTTCAAGTAATTTGGTGTTGAGGCCACAACCAAAATGACAGTAAATTAATATAAGGGGAAATACATTTGATATAAAGATTGCATTAAATTTAAGTGTTTCCATGTCATGTGTGCGAATTATTTTTCCCAATTTGACACAAATTTGCATAAAAATTCCCAATTGTGACACCAATGGCATTTTCCTAAGATTGACAGAAAAAGGCCTGAATGTATACGTACATACACAGATGTATGCAGAGATTTTCCACCCTATCAAACGGGGCCGAAATAAGGCCTATTCCTAATGCAAAACAATACATTTTTTCCCAATAAGCAGTGGAAATTTCCCAATTGAAGTTGAATGACAATGAAGAGACTCTTGTATTTTCAAATAGTTTCGTGTATATTTTAGATTTCTTAATTTCAATAAAATGTGGCTAAAAATCCCAATTCAAAAGGCCCATTCCCAATGTTTGGAAAATCCTTGTAAAATATATGTACAATGAGCACAGAGATCTAGAGAGTACATGTATATGCATGTGTACCAGTTACATTGTACATATGTACATGTATTTCACATCATGTGATTCTCTGTAGTCCAATTAAGGATAATAAACACTGACACGTACTGTGCGTACATGTACATTGATGTGTACACATGTGTACTGTTAGTTGGTACATGTGTGTACATGTACATTTGTAGGTGTATAGAAAACCTTATTAATACGATAGAGACTTGTACAATTATAATTATATGCACAAAATATTGTATATAATGTACCGGTACATGTCTTGTAAATGTACAGAAAACCCTCATAGATCGAAGACTATGCACAAATAGGTATCAGCATCTGTTTTCTGAAATACACATGTACGTGTAGAAGAGAAAGTAGCCAGTGATTTACACTGTTTTTGATGAAATAGCCGACAGAATCCGTTGGCTGTCAGATTCTATTGATAGGTCTATAGTATATGTACATGTACATATTGTATTTGTATATGAACAGAGACAGAAAAATGCTGAACCATGTGATTTACTGTTATGATATTGATTTTAGTTTAGGAAGACAAGTTACATATATGTTCAGCTTACAAGTAATTACCCCAAAACAAAAGTTTACATGAAAATAAAATCTTGATCTTGTTGACAATCTTTGAAAGAATACCTTCAAGGTATATTATGTACCTGGACTGTGTTTGTGTGTGTGAGATACATGTATAGTTGAGATAAAGAAAACATGTGCTCCAACACATTTAATATTCATTTTCTCTCCGACATTTTTCACGACACAATGCTTAGGCAATAAAATATATTTGCTTGCAACCTTTTTATCTTATATGTAATAAGAAAAGAAAATTTGAATTTTAAATTTTCATAAAATGTCACGCTGTCTGACAAAGATCACATGACCTGCCAGTATATGTATCCACATGACCTGCTCTAATTTGATAATGCAAAACTGACAAGCTTTAGTCTGCTCTGGGTTTATTGACCTGACTTTGTAATTCAAGTCAAACAAAGAACTTTTTGCAATTATATTGTACATATATGTATTACAAACATACACATGTACATGGCACTTAATGACTTATATTGTACACATATATTGTACATGTACATGGCACTTATATTGTACATGTACATGGCACTTATATTGTACACATATATTTTACATGCACATGACACTTATATTGAACACATATATTGTACATGTACATGGCACTTATATTGTACACATTGTACATTTGTTTGCCTGATAGAATCGTACAACTCATACCTTAAGTCACCCTTCCTTAAGAAAAAAACCTTAGCCAGATGATCCCCAGGTGAGATTTTCTAAGTGATATATATGTACCTATACCTGTGCATAGGACTTATAATTATATTGTATACATACATTGTACATGTACATGTACATTTTTACAATACAAACCTTCCTTAAATCTTTCATTTTCTGAGTGAGACTGACTCACAAAAAGTGCATTGACAACTTGTACATATTCCTGGCACAAAGACGATGCAACAAAAGACACAAATTAACGTTATGATGGATGTGTTAGAAGAATGATCAAAGTCAGTGTTACCCTGTTATATATATGTATTGATACATGTACATATGTATAGTATTACTGACATGTACAAAATAACAAATGTATGCACTTACTACACCACTGTACATGTACTGATGTAGTTCAAGAATGACAAAAAAGTGCAATTTACAAATTACATGTATTGTCTGATTCACATAAGATGGCGGGGCGGAGTAACCTTTTCATTATCATATGGATGATTCTACTCACTTTTCTGTTATGACAAGCTGCAGGAGAAAAATGTTTTATTCCTGACTGGATACTCTCTTATGTATGGTGACAAGTAGGAACGATTACTCTAGTCAGTGTAATTTTAATGTTATGCTTTATTATCTAAAATTTAATCTCGTACAGGTCAAGAAAGGGTTCACAAGACTCCACTCCGCCAGGCTATATAGATTTTACTATACTTGTTAATGACTGTTTAGGTGGGTACTATATATATGCTCTCATAGTGTTGCTTTGGACGGCAATGGTGCCCAAGCGATAGCCATGATTATGCTGCCGCAGATGATGATGATCACATGGTGGTATGTGATGATGAAGAGGTACATGAAGGCCAAATATTCTGCCCCAATTTTAAGCGATTTTTTTTGTGTGTGTGGTAAAATCAGGGGCAGAAGTCCTCCCATATATATACTTTCTAGCAAGATGCTGTGTCATCTGTCTCCATTTTGAACACAAGAATATATAAGACGTTCGCTGATTGGTTGATTATAAATGCATATTCATTGTTGTTTTATGATCAACCAATCGGCGAACGTCTTACACTTTTTTATGTTCAAAATGGAGACAGACGACGTGAATACAAAAAAACCATGGGTAGCTAGAATAAATGTCTCATAGATATGGAATTATGTCATGTCATAACTTAGTATATTTATAAATCTAAAAGATCAAGTAAGCATATCAACAAATATCATACGTCAGCAATTAGAAATAGATGGTTAAAATGATCGCTAAACTGCTGTGAAAATGTCACAGCATCTTGCTACGAAGAAAGTATATGGGAGGACTTCTGCCCCTGAGTTTACCACAAAAAAAATTGCTTAAAATCGGGGCAGAAAGTTCGGCCTCAGGTACATGTACAATGTAGATGATGATGGTGACGATATAATGAATACAATGGTCTGGTCATGACTAGAATCATGACAATGTTGATGACATGGTGATGATCAATACAATAGGGGTATGACAGTGATCATGTCAAGATGGTTCCTTCATGTTAGTCTATTTATCACTACCCCATGTAAATACCACAGAAATCTGAGCTATGAAGTGGTCATCGTGTCAACTAATGTAACAGGAAATAATTCTCTGTTTAATCTTACACTGATTTGACAGTGAGTGGGCATTTGTTTAGGGTATTACATAGATCTATTTACTTATATTTCCTGGTTTCATATTATAACTTCCATATTTACGTACACATGTCGTCAGTTTCTACGTACATGTAGATAATGATTAGTCTAAGCAATACATGTTCTGTTGACAGATTTACAATGCTGACACACTTACACACATAAGAATTAAGATGGTCAGTGAGTATAGTGTGTAAACACATAATATTGCCTAGAATGTCCATTCACTATTTACATGTACATTGTACCGGTACATGTATATGGGTCAACAGGTCAATTTCAGTCTATTATGAGGGGTACAAATATGTAGACTAATTAATTGTCAAACATATGTACATGTACATCGGCTGTCATTGGGACAGCCTTTGTTTTATCCAACCCCAGACCCAATCTGTTCCCTTAGGACTTAATATTATCTTGTCTATGTTGACATGTAAACATGAGATATAAAAAGATATACATGTAATACATTGTGTATTTGTACATTGTTTGTAATATAATCTTTGTACATAGTGCATGCATATGGTTTATCATACAAATGTACATGTACATGTAGCTTGTTTTTATAATTATTGCGGTATACAAGTAACATGTAAATAGTTTATACATTTGTACATGTATACCATTTACATGTACAGGTATATTGTACATGTACAAATGTACCATACCTTGAAAAGATAGGGAAAATTGGGTTTTTTTTTATCCAGACTTAAAGGTTGTTGAATAATTATAAGGCAAGTCTGAAACTTGGTCGGTGAAAATAATTAGTGAAATTGTGACCCAATACAATGTATATTGTCCTTAAAGATAGCCATACAAGATTAAATGTGAAACAGATCATTTTATAGATATATGTATATAAGTTATATTAGTTACATGTATAGACTTAGTGTATGGTAAAAGATTGATTGTGAAACAGATTATTTTATACATAAAGTTATATTAATAGTTACCTATGTACATGTACATGTATAGTGTGGTATGGTACAATACATTGTTACTACACATACTATGATACTAGAAACAAATCTAGGGTTGTTTCGAAGGAAATCTGTGCTAATATATGTGTGTATATATCTTTGTACTGACATGACATACCATATCTTACTGTACATTACAAATAAACATGGAGATATCAGTGAGGGCAGTATCAGGTTAGATCTACAGTATGACCATGCATCTATATGTGATGTATGTTTCTTCACGGCATATTTACATTTATGATAGCGTACAGAGATATCAATGTGGAGAAGATCATCTGATCTACAATGTGACCATTCATTTACATAAATTGTATATGTGACCAGGCTGGGGTTGCAGCGTTACATGTTAATACAGTAAAACCTGCTTTAGCAACCATCTGTGTATAAAGACCACCTGGTCACAAAGACCATTTTTTCTGTCCCCAGTAATATCATTTGTGTACAAATCAACCTCTATATAAAGACCACCTCCCTATGAAGACTGGTTTTATTGTGTTCCTTTGGAGGTTGTTATATACAAGTTTAACTGTATGCAGTATCCCTAGCCTGGTGCACTAAAGCACTATCATTAGGGAATTAATGCAATTGGTAGATTAAGTAAGCAGAATGAAGTCCAACATTAGGATTTACATAGCAGTAGTTTATTTGTCAATTAGAATCCAACATAATAAATTAATAAAACAATATCCAGCACAACATAAATAATCCAAAAACTACCTGATTGTACAACTGTAATTGAACCCATTGTAGTAGTAGATTAGTACATGTACAAAATGTAGTAGATCCCTACATGGTTCTGAGTTCATGTAGGTTTTGAACATGTGCATACTCACTGGGTAGAGTTTCAACCTATCCTGAGTAGGGTTTAAACTTAAATGTTGTACAAAATGTATATACATTTGTTGTGTTTTTCTGGACATGCAGTCATTTGACCATTGTCCATGTACATATACATTTGTAATATTTTATGTTATGCAGAGCAAGTAACAGACTTTTGATGAATTTTAAAATTGTATCAACTCCTCTGGTATGCCTGGTAATAATTATAAGGACATATTGGATATTACAAGTCATGTTTTGGCCTAAAACATGACCAACAGGTGCTACATGTACATGTATACGGTCATCGGTCATAATGATTAAAATAATAATTTCAGTATCTAGTCAGTTAGTGAAATGAAAAGTATTTTAAAATTCTCTCTCTTTCTTTCTCTACCCCCCCCCCACACACACACACACATGTACATGCACCATGTTTTAGATAAGCTGGTACAGCCTGTTTCAACCATGGAAGGACACAGTTCATGACCGGTTTTTGGTGATTATTATGATAAGGATTATGCAGGTCTTTTGTGTAATGGCTCGGTTTGTTCTTTTAACCAGATTAAAAGTACAATTACATGTTTGTATGCAGTTCATGTACATTTTGTACATTGTACATGCTCTTTCATGGTAATATTACATGATGAATGTTTTGATACAGATTCCAGTATATGTATGGCATTATATTATACCAGTATATTGTAGTTTGTATACATATGAACATGTACATAATGATTATGTTCAAGAAAATAAAAGAAATTTGCTATATTTATGATACATATATATATATATATATATATATACATGTGTGTATATATATATATATATATATATATATATATATAATATATAATATATATATATATATATATATATATATATACAGTAAAACCTGCTATAGGGGCCACCTCTATATAAGGATTACCTGTTTATAAAGGCCAGTTTTTTCAAGTCCCTTGACTGCATACTTCAACTAAATAAATTGAACCTGTGTATAAGGGTCACCTGCATATAAAGGTCGATATTTTCTGGTCCCTTGGGTGGCCCCTATATACAGGTTTCACTGTATATATATATATATATATATATATATATATATATATATATATATATATATATATATATATATATATATATATACACAATTAATGGACACATACATTTATGATGCATGTACATGTACCTTGTACATTTGTACTTATACCAAACAAGATTCAGTAACCATCCCATCAAAATCTGAAATGTTGAAATATTTTTATTACAATTAACACTTGAGTTTTCTTCTTGAAAAATACATAATAGACATTTGTAAAAGTACAGTTTAAAGTTATTTCTTAGACAAAGCTCGTACATATACAGTAACATGTACATGTATTATCCCATGCCAGTGAAAAGAGGTTTTGATTAGCCTCAGCTGTTTTTGTTTTGGGTTGTTTTTATTTATTTTTTTTCTGGCATATTATACCAGGGTAACTTGATTTTTGTACATACATATTGTATATTGCACTTTAGTTTAGTCTTTTTCATCTTCAAATTTTTTTTTATGTAACTAGTTTTGGTGGCTGAAAGTATGTTGGCTTTAAATTGACAAATTTTAAATCTCTGATTTAGGGTGGGGGGTGTGGAAGGCAAGCAATGTATTATGTAAATATATTTGGTAGAATGTTTTTGTTTCAATGAGTCAATATTGTCTTCTACATGCACACGTTTATGTACATGTATGCATGATGCATGAACATGTACATAATGGGTATTGTAATTATAAAGTACCGTAAAACCTCTTTATAATGCCTCATTTCATTTGCCTCCTCGCTTAATGCTATAATTTTGTAAGTCCATTTTTCCAATTTTCCGTATATTATAAATTCATCTACATGTAAGGTTTCCCTCAACCTTTCACCAAACCCTTAATCCATAATTTCACCCCTGAAGGCACATTTGGACTGACCTGTGTCATTGACTTTAAGTAGAGTCCATTATTTCTCAGGGGGTAGAGGAGTTAAATTAATAATGCCAAATTTTTGCTAAATTCAAATGGTGGCAGCATAAGGAGGTTTTACAATGTACATGCATATATACGTTCATCTTTCATAACTTTATTAAGTACATTTTACATTTTACATGTCTGATGATTTAGACTAAATCCATATGAATATAACTTAACAGACACAGCAATGAGCATACACATGTTTCCTTTCCATCTTCAAACAACCTTTAAAAACCATGTCAGCATGTGGCTGTACTTGAAGATACAATATACATCAGGTTACTTGAGGTCAGGGTCAAAGGTCAATGTCTCCTATATGCACTCGTGCTCTTGTTGCAGTGCTTGGATTCAGGAATATATTCTAATCACGACCTTATCTGTTAACTTTGTTTAAAACTCAATAAATCTAGTCCTTCACTGGCCTTTTCAAGTGATGGATTTTTTCTCTCTTGGTGATAAAAACTGTTTACATTTATACTACATGTAAATGTACATAGCCATAGGTAAATTTAGACTTCAGACTTGTTGAAATTCATATGGTTTGAAGTTCGGATGAATGTTTTAGGTCACATATTTGGTACAGATACAGCTTATTGTAGATACATGTACATGCATGTAGATATGGGACAAGGGAGATGTTTTGATAATTCAAGTTCTGACAGTTTGTGGTATCAGTAATTACTTTTTTTCCCTCTAATTCAATTCATTTGCCCTATCTATGATCATCGATATCAGTACAGAATATATGTCATACATTATACATGTGCATTGTGCAGCATACATGGACATGTACCTGTGTCTTGCACTGCTGTTTACAGGTGAATATTTTCTTTCAAAAAGATGGAATTCTTCAATTTTTCTAAGTTTTTCTTTACTTTGCCCCTACCAAAAGCCTCGTAAGTATCGCTTTCCTCTCTTTTCTAGGTCTTCTGTCAATGTTTTCATCAAAAGTTAAGTTTTACTTTAGATTATAAATGAGGTTTTATAAAAAAGTTTATCACTTTGAAATAAACTCTACTTCTGATTCTAGTGTACATTGTAGTGTTTTAGCTAACTAGGATTTTAGCAGGGCATCCTACCATGTACTGGGCCACCCTACCCTACATGTATTTACCAATCCCCAATTTGTGGCTCCCATCTCCCCAAAAGGGCACCTGTTACTTTTCCATATCATCAAGCCAATGTTCATCAGTTGTATTTATGTACATATGTACAACATGTATAATTGACAATTAATTGCGTGCATGTTTGGCTTAAGATAAGACTATAAATTATGAAATTTTAGTTGTGTTGAAAAAGAAGCTATATATGTCGGTGGATCAAAAAATTGTCAGTTATGATGACACTTCTTTGTCGCTAGTCTCTTCTGTAGTACTGGGTACTCATCTGTCAACTTTCATGGTCAACACGTACATGTATGTCTGTACTCTATACTATAAAAAGTCACAGTATTTGCAACATTCTACAGTATATACATGTATATATATAGACTGTATAGAAGGCTTGATGCTCATTATGATATTTAAATTCTAACATAAAATAGCAGTAATATTCTACATGTATCTCATAGAGTGCACAGATATTTCAATTGATAGTCAAAATGTTTCTGTTGTCCGAGTCCAATCTTCTGTGACATGTCGTGTTTGGAAACGTGACAAATAGGTATTGTTCTGTCAAATTTTTGAATACTGTCTACATGTGTATCTGAGGATGAATAGCGTTTCGATCTGCTGTGTTGATGTTTTCCTTTTAAGTGGTGACATCACAGTACAGATGTACTTATTTATTACATAACAATATGTGGGTGTCTTTACTTTAAGGTACAAAAAGATCTTGTAGACAAAGAACGATTAATAGATTTGCAGGAATATAAAGCATTTGAAAATGTAGAAGATACTGTTTATACATGTACGCACATGGACAAGTACCACTGCACAGTATTTTTTCTAAATTTTGAATGTTGTTTTACGCCACACTCAACAATTTTTCAGTTATATGGCGGCGGGCAGTTTTTAATGGTGGAGAAGAGAACCCGATTACAACGTAACTGGGAAGAGACCACCAGCCTTCCGCAAGTAAACTGACAAACTTTCTCACAAAAAATAGCTTAGGTTCCAGCAGGACTCAAACCTGCGCTGACAGGAAGTGAGAGACTTCATGATTTAAAGTGCAATGCTCTAACCACTCAGCCATAGAGGCCCCCTTGTACACTGCAGTATACATGTACCTTAAGCTTGTTATACTGCCAGCATTTGTTTTGCCAAAAATTGACATTTTAAAAGGGTTTGGCTAAATGTACATGTACAATATAGAAGCAAACCTTATAAGTTAAATGAAATTATAGGGAAAATATGAAAAATTAACTTTCAAAAATTTTGACACTAAGCGAGTTATTAGTGGAAGGAGGGGGGGGGGGCATTATAAAGAGGTTTCACTGTAAATGCATGAACATACATGTACAATGTGTATATATGTGATCAAGTACAAGATTTTGAATAATGATAATTCGTAAATCAATTCTCAAATTTATAGTCATTTTACAAATAGAAAATTCCTCAGCAAAATTCAGTCTTGAATGGTAGATGGGTGTGCATTCATCAGATGCTTATTTGCTTCAGCGATATATGCATATGTGTCAGTGAAAAAGTTTATAATGGAACATAATTTAAATCAGCAGACAATATCAATTATCATGCATTTTGTTTTGTGTAATTCAGAAGAACTTCGCTTATACATGTAAGACCCTAACTGGCTGACTCAAAGTGGACTGGTTTGCAAGGTGGTCTCTTATAATTAATTAGCGAGAATCTGGACTTCTGTAATGTAAATGAAGAAATGTTCAAGTGACTAAATATTTATGCTTTTAAATGTCAGGTGGTCGTCTAAGGGAGGCAGTTGTTAATTAGGCGAGGTTTCACTATACAAAACTGCATGCACAATGTGTGTACATGTAGTGTACTACAGGTCGTGATGTGAATAATACATTACCCCATCAAACCCTGAAAAAGAATGGATTCTTCTGACATTCTGTAAATCAATGACTAAGTTACATGTAGACCAATCCAAATGTGTTTTTAAGGGTACATTGATTAAGGATTTGACACTGGATAAATAAAATCAAAACATATTTTGTTATTAACGTCAAACAGCCATCCATTACTTACCTTTTAGTCTGTATAATCGTGATGACAGTAAAACATTTTTCTTTTTAAATTGTTTTACTCTGTTCTATATATTGTACACTTTTATGACCTGTTTCAGTGTTTGGAGAACATAATGTTGTCAAATTTGACAGTAAGCATTCTTATCTTGGAGCCCTGTTTTATTCCGGACTTCTTCAACTGAATTGATCTGTTTCCTTATCATTGCATTGTAACTTTATACATGTACAAGTTTTTAAATGAAGTTTGTTTGTTTGATTGTTTAACGCCACTTTCAACGATATTTCAGTTATATCGTGGCGATTCGAGTAAAATTGTTTATTTAAGTAAAACATAGTAAGTCTATTCTCTTTAAAACTTTGACACTAAACATTTAGTAAAAGACAATTGATAAAATACTAATTAGATATTTAAAATTTTTGAATACAAACCAATATCTTTAAGATATTCTAAAATGATGTCGCCAGCGACGTTATTAAAAACACTATTTAGATCTGTCTCGGAGTAATATTTCTCATGAGCAGGTTAAAATCTGTACATTCAGTTAAAATATGTTTAATTGTTAGTCTTGTCCCGAGAATTGTCATATACATGTATCAGTGTACATTATGTATATGTACAGTCAAATCTTGATAAAAGGACACTTTTTGTTATTGAAAAATTATGGCTGTATATCATAATGAATTCCTGCGTCTTGGGAAAAATACATGTACAGTAAAACCTGCTTTAGCGATCACCTGTGTATAAAGACCACCTGCTGATCACAAAGGCTGGTTTTTTTTTTTCATATACCCAATAGTACCATTTGTGTAAAAGTCAACTTCTATTTAAAAACCACCTCCCTACTAAGACCGGTTTTCTTGTGTCCCTAAGGAGGTCGTTATATATACAAGTTTCACTGTACATTTATATGTAGAGTTA